>CAKALG010000278.1:0-12665 GCA_916700815.1 Helicolenus hilgendorfi | reverse complement strand
AGTCTTATTAGAGGAGCATGGAGATTCATTGGAAAAAACAAGCACTTTCATTAACAGGTGTGAAGCTACGCAAATATATAAACACACCCCGCTAGCCCACCGTCCTCACACCTGCATGTGAAAAACGGCTGCTTATTAACACAACAACCCTGCAATTAGTTTAGAAGAAGCAGATTCAATTAAACTGCAACCAGAATGTATGTGCAAATGTCCAGATGCATGTGCACATAGATGTGATATGAAAAATAACGATGGCAACGTGATCAGGTTCAAAGAAATGCTGCATGATATAGCTTATAAATATACAGCAGTCTTGCAGTAAATGCTGATTTGTCTGTTTGGAACTTGACTAGAAATTAATTTAATTTTTATTTTTCCCCTCAATGTTTCTCCTTATTGAAGAGTGGGAGATACCTGAACTAGAATGAGAGCAACAACAGAACTCTTGGTTCTGATGTCGACTAACAGTTGATTATTAAAGGCCGATATAATAATGATAGTTTGGAGCGGGAAAAAGCTGATTAATCGGCTAATATCTTCTTTATTTCTGCACCAGCCTAGTCGGCTACTATTGCATATGTCATTTTTAATCAACCAGTTTTTGCCACTCTGAATTTATCTTATTAGAGAAAATCCTTAAGTGTGAGTTGGGGGATTACATCATTGGAATATGTTCTATTTATTTTCAATGTGATGCACCGCTCTGTGGCGTATGACTTGCCAGGATTACTTCTGTTGCACGTCCTGTTACATTTTTAATGCCTCTCTTACAAATCATTAATGTTTGTACATATTCCCGGGGTAAGGAGGACCCTAAAGTGTGCGATTTTATTTCATGAATGCATAGTGATGTGGCTGGATTATTCGAAAGAGAATGCCAAATTCGTAACTAAGTTAAAGAATCACTTGAATGATTTCTTTTCTTCCCTTTCTGCTTGTCTTCTATCGTGGACAAAGAGCTGATAGTGTTGCTTTACATATTTGAGAGATAACTTTTCTCCCCCTCTACTTTGACTTTGTGCATGGAGCTTCCATGCAAAACGGTGATGTATGTCCCTGCGTGACTGGTGGTGGCTGCGCAGTCATCGGCCACTATCGGAGCCCAGTTCCAACGTCCTTTCGAACAAACCGATTATTCGTTCGACCTCTACTTCTTTCTATGTTTAGTGGTGCATTTAACAAACATTTATATTAGTTTCAGTTGTGTTGATGACTGAGTTAATATGTTGTTATCGCAATTTGTGAAAGTTATCTTTAATGCCAAACATATGATGCCTCAAAATTGTATCCCAATAATTAACATAATAATCAGTTAATAGTTAATGTTGTGCATTTGCTATTCAAGCTCTTTATTATGACGCTGCCATATTCAAGTCTTTCTTTATGCTACTGTTTTGTTCTTTTCCTCATCTTTTTTGTTTTTGTTTTAATGAAACCAGCACAAGTACATCAGCAGCAGCAGCAGCAGCAGCAGCAGCAGCATCAGTGAGGTCTGGAATCAGATGGATCAGACAACACTTTCCTGTGTGACACATTTAATGGATAACATGCTTCCAGTGAGAGCTCTTGAATGGGTAGATTTTTGAAATGTGCCAGAGTGGCTCCCCACTGTGCAGTAAGCAAGTCTTTGATGTATCGCGCTGTAATGTGGTTGTTATCCATAATCGGCTTGAATTCAGGAGGGCCACGGCTGAAAGAGGTACAACGGTAGCATGTTCTCGTGGTACATTAAAATGCGACTGTCTCCCCATTAAAAATCCTCCACCCTTGCCCACTGTGACCGGAACTAAACACCCTGAAAATCCCTATTGCCTAATATGCACTCACAAAAACACCAAGGTTTAGTGAAAGCCAAAATACTGGTGTTTTTACAGTTTCCGACAAGATAAAGTATAATATTAGCAACAGAGCATTGTATATCATTTAAATCCCGTGAACCCGTAAGATGATGCATAAATGGAGTTTCTTGATGCTTATGCAAATTTCCCGTTTCTGCACGTTCGCGATACCATAAGTTTAAACAAGAAATAATCCTGACGCTATCGCATTAAGCTGCGCTGTGAAAGGTGGGAGGCAGACAAGAGTTTTGTGATACGCATCAATGTAGGGCTTGCAAGGAATATGAAGATGATATTTTGCATTGCATGAATAACAATCAACAGTTGAGGGAACAAAGAAGTGTTTTGAAATATGAACACTATTACGCACTAAAATGAGACCCCTAGTAATGGAGTTTTAATGTTGCACCACGGAGCAGTGAATTTTGTGGGAAACAACCACGGAAGTGACTTGGACCATTGAAATCTTAACATATACTAATCATGATGTTGTTTTGCTGTCATGAATCTACCGAATAATACGGCTGCTCTCCAAAATCAAAAGCCATAACACTGCACACGGCTCAACAGACACTAATCTATATTACCTGTAATATGTGTGCAGTAATAAAGATATTTTGATGATGCAGTTAGAGCTCCTAAAAACTGATAGCCCGCCTTGTAAAAAATAAATAAAGTTAAGCACCCAGGTTGTGATTGTTGCTCTAGAGATCTACAATATTATTACCGTCTAGCCCGTGCTTAGGGTTTTAATTTAGCAGTGATAATTTGCTCATGCAGGCCTCCACTGATTAGAGTTCTTTGTTGCACCAACTGTTTTTAATATAGTGTGAATTACCCACTGTGCTTGTTTACGCCACCCGAACAGGACTGAAAATCAGCAGTTTAAATTAAAGATGGTAGAAGAAGCAGAGAGAGAGGTGTTGTGTAGACAGACAGCCAGACAGACAGACAGACAGAGGGGTGGATGGGAGTGTGGGTGTGGTTGAGGGGGTGTTGAGTGTTTGTAAAGGAGAGTAATCAAACTGCAAAAAAAGACCAAAATATAATATTGAATGCGGCTGACTCTCTGACATTAGCTAGACTATAATAGTCAGGTTTGAGAGGCCATCCTCATTGAGGCTCGCGAGAGTGAATGGATGTGTACTAGTTATGCATCATTACAGGGGGAAGAGCTGTCCACTTCCTGCTGAGAAGAAATGCCCTTTGCTTTCACACTAAGCGGAGTAGTTCACAAAATAACAGCATACCAAGTGTCTGTCCCCCCTCTCTCTTTGACAGAGGGCTCATATGAGGAGCCCGCGGAAAAGGATACGCCTCCATTTAAACTTAAAAGCGGGCATGTAATTCGCAGCTTGCATAAGAGAAGTCATAATAGCGCACAGTTGCAAGATGGCAGAGGAGGAAAGGGTGTCGACAGTACATAAAAATGCACAATTTACAATAGTAAAAACGTGCAATTTTATGTTTTTTTTTTCCCAACTGAAAATGGCACAGGTGCAAGATTTTAAATTCAATAATGAGACATTGTAAAAAAAAAGATAAAGAAATAAAGAATTCGGTTTTCTTTTGACTCTGAGCAGGCACAAGGTTAACCTCCGCATCATCAATCTGTATTGTCAAGAGCTCCTGAGGTTTTTTTCATCAAGGTCTTATCCACTTCAGAGGTTCAACAGATTAGCGATCCGCTGGGGTGCAATGGCTTTTCAGCGCCGTGCTTTACGTCCAATTTGAAGTGTCTAAGAGCATTCTTGTCATTAGTGTTTACTCAAGACTGTTTTTTAGAGAGCCGAGACTGAGTGTGACATTAAAGACAAATAAAACCACATCAGCCGTGTTGATCTTTTTCGAAGGCTCCGGAGAAACGGGGCCCGACATTTTATCTTTGCAGACAGCAGTTTCAGAGGTTATAGATAGGCCAGCTAGCCGTCGCTATTATTTACCAATGGAGCAGAATGTCAACCCTCCTATATACCTCTTTGCTTTTCCCTCTGTATTGTTTGCTCCCTGCCTTTGTGAAAGGGGGCACTTTATGGAGGTGAGCGGCGAGGGAAAATATTTCTATCTTGCACATTGATGGATCAATGGAGATGTGTTTACCTGTCTAGGGGCACAATGTTCACTCCATAATAATGGATATTAAACAGCTTGTTGACTGAGTGCTTTTGTCCTGGTCACTTGTCAATCCCTTAAACACTGCTGGCCAGCGGAGGGACACAAACCACCACTGCTGTTGGGTTACTACAGACACCTCCAGCCAACAACGTCTGTCAAACTGTCCATGGACGCCCCTCCCTCCCTCGCCGGACAAAAAAAGGACATGTCGGGTCAATGAGATTCTCAGTAATTAAACTGAAAGGGGTCATTTTCAGTGCAAACTCTGAAGCCCCTTAGGTTTAAGTGGTAGGTTGGAAGGTGCTGGCCTCGCCACACACACACTCACTCCCTGATCAGGAAGCAGACTTGCTCAAGTTTCTGAAAGGAGAGATTGATCAGCACAGGATGTATATTTAAAACAATATATAATCCTCGCTACAGAAGACGACTCATCTCTTTGGATTACAATTTTTGGATTAATGGTGCTACAATGGTGATCAAACCATAAAGATTTCAGTAGCCACCAATTATACCTCACATAAACTCAACTTTACAAATGTTAAGCTGTAGGGGAAGTATTAATATGTAGCCAGAATCGTGATCAATGACGGATACCTACTGAATATTAGCGCAGTCAGCTAAATCCTCCACCCCCCTCCAGTTAGACAGCACTCCGTATGAACCACCCCTTTGTTTTTAATCATGACTCCTTGCCTTCTCCATAATCCAAACTGTGTAATAACTGTCTCTCATGTGGAGCAGCTTTTTTGCTCATACCTCAATAAAACAGAAACCTGTGGTCATTTTGTGGCTGTTGGGGCTACTTTGGGGAATGCAGAGTCTGGCTTTCTAGCCGCTGCGAAGTGGTGCGATGGGAGCAGCAGAATGAAAAGGGCTGGGTTTGTTTTACATAAAGGCTGCAGCCATCAGGACTCAGCAGGACAGGCGGAGAGTGGCTCTCTGGGCCCGATAAATCACGACCTGCATTCATTCATTCAGCACATTCAGACCCAGACGCACATTTCTCTCCCAGCCATCTCTGCTGACTCCTCATTTTCTGCTCCTGTTTAATATGTGACCTTATGCTAGGATTTTAGTTTCACTGTTCAGGGGGAGAAAAAAGTGGCTGATAATACATCCTTGAGATGCTAGTTTTGGATATTTGGAGAAAGAAAACATAAGCTGAGGGAGTATCTTCACTTTCATTTTTAAAAAAGACCCATTTAAAGTTGTGTGTGTGTGTATGTGTCACATATGCTCACCAACTACTGGTGTATATTTTTCCATTCTTTCAGGTGAATGCTCAGCGCCCTTTAGGTTAAATGGAATTCATAGGAGTGAGTGACAGGGTTTGAATAGGCTGGAGAAAATGGGGAGGTAAAAGGGGCATTAGGAGTAGCTAAAGAGGTGGGGGTCGGCTAAGGACTGACACCATCTTCTGCCTGTGACACGAGCACACAAACACTCGCTCAGATATTCAATAAAGGGTCAAGGTACAATAATTTGAATACGTTTGCGGTGTGTGTGCGCACTTGCGCGTGCGTGTATATGCCTGTAATGTGCAAAATAACCCTTTTCACTCTTTGTTTCAATGCCTGAAAAGATCTGCAAGGCTGAAGACGCAGAGCTATTTTAGCTTCTGGTTACACACAAGACATCAACACAATTTGGTGTGACTACCGGAAAAAGAAAAAATGCAGAAAATAAATCTGCACTTAGAAACATAGTAGTCGAAGTAGCTCAACTATAGCAGCATAAAAGCTCTCTACTTTTCTCTCTCTGTATTGATGGAACATGGGTAAAGAGGTCAGGGCAGAGGTTGGTGATGGTAATTGTTTGTTGGTTTAATGCTCGGTGAGCTGTGTTTACTTCCCATACAACATTGGCTAATTATGTCCTCCGACTGAAGGCAGAGCTGATTACCACATGACAACCAGACTTCCTCACTTGTCATTAGCGCCGCGTGATGGCAGAGAACATGTGAATGCACTCGCCTTTTGTCTGACTTTGGCCAGGGATAATTGTGTCTTGTGCCACAGAAATCACCTCGGCAGCATTCTTAGCAAATTAATGATGCCAATGAGACAAACAAGAAGGTTGAAATAAGAAAAACGCCGGAGTCAACAACTCCTGACAGACTTGGAAGAAACATTTCCTTGGATGGAGCTAGTAACCATGGCTGAGTCTTAAATAAACATGTTAGTGTTTAGGACTGGCAGACGTCTGGATTCCTCACTCACTAAACAGACAGCGGTCTGTGATAAGCAGAGGCTTCCATTGTTATTAATTTGTTATTTCTCCACTTGTTTGGTCCCTGGCTGGATTATCGTGTTGAGCACACAGTCCTAACTCCACTGTAAACATTAACAATTAATCTTCCTACCGGCTCTCCCCCCTCAAATGACTGTTTTACATAAAGCTGATCAAATTAAGTTGTTTGCAGTGGCCAAATTCTGTTGTCACTTTGTCTGGAAATGATACAACATTCATTTTGCTTGTGCAGTTCTTTGTTACAATAACTAACCGTCATCAGTTTTTATTCCTCCTCTTGCATGTCTCGTGTGTAGTCGACGTTCTCAGTTGGAGCTCTGAACCAGACCGGGTGAGCAGAAAACAGAAACAGCCAGTGCGATTTATATTAGAGTAATCCTTTAATTGCTTCATGGCAAAATGTCTATACCATATTAAGTAATTCAATACAGCCAGTTAATGGAAAGGCAGGGAGAGATATCATGTTTTGCATAAAACCTTTAAAGCCACTGCCTCCCAACGTGGTCTGCCTTTCTCATTTTGATCACATTGACATATTCACATCCGAGGTAATCCCCAATCTATTTTGGGGGTTATAGCACTGAAGATGATCAGACTCTCTGAGGAGACTAGTGCATGTTGCTATACAAAACCACTGTTACAATCACGTCATGTTTTTAAAAATACCACTTTTGTTGGACTGGGTAGATCAATGTAAAGAATACAATAATTCCTTGATAAAAACCAGAGCTATGTTAACAACCAGTAACCAGCGTACATCACATATTTGTCATGTTTTATCTATAGTAAAAGGGATGAACTGATCTGACTTTTTCAGTCCTGATACGGATAGCGATACCTGGGCTTTGGGCGTTGCCCGATACCGAGTACCGATCCGATACATACCAGTGTTTAATTAAAAAGCTGTATGCCTCACTGTTTGGAAGTGACTGGGATCCTTCATTTTTATGTGTAAGGCAACATCAGGCTTCACTTAAACATTGCTCTCCTATATTTGTAAAACATAATGTAACAAATAAACACATACATTTACTGAATTGTTATTTATTAGTAAAATAATAAATTGTACATCAGCATCTTGGTAAAAAAAATCTTCAAAATTAACAGGAATTACAAAAAGGGTAAACCTTTTTAATGGAGCAAATTGGTCAAAACTTAAACAGAAATTCAAATTCCAGTATATAATGTATATAATATATAAACAATATAGATTGGCCTGATCACAATATCCGATCCAGCTATCTCAGTATCGGCCCGATATCCGAACCGGTATCGGTGCATAAAAGCTGACAAATATTTGTGTTGAAATTCTGCTGATCAGTGAAGTGCACATTTTATTTATTTCACGCTACATCCCAGTTCATAATCTTTGACATGGGCCAGGTCTGAACGTATCACTAATGTGTAAATAAATGCAAATCACAATTTCACATTTGATTCATCAATCAAACATAGATTTTCGTGACACATTTGGGATCATTGTGACAGCGCAGTACACGCGGTCATTGGTTAAAGAACAGAGAAAATTCTATATCTTCAATTTTACCATATGTTTTTAAAAAATCTGTCAGTTTGTCATTCTGCAGGCCCCTTGTGATGGCCTGAGGGACATTTAGAATACATGAAGACATCAGGAACCCATATTTACTAATGCTTGGAGTAGTATCTTTACTACTAGCAGACAATTTTCGAGGATGACTGACAAAAACAAAGAATCTATGGGCGGAGCATCTTAAAAAGCACCTGACCTGCATCTGCATAGCAAACCCTGTCATGTCATAATGAAAGTTTTGACAATATTCAAAGAAGACATGATGGAAAGCAGTAAACCATGAATGCTGTTTGAAGATGTGCAATGCTCTCCTGGGAGAAGGCTGTCTTAGTGGTGGACCTTTCTTTGCTAACATCATTCAGAGGGAGTGGTGGACCTGAATGTTTTGGAATCATGAGTTTTTCAAATGTATGCGTGCGTGGCGCATAATGAGCTCCAATTAAATCATTCTTTCTTCACTTAACATAGAGCGCTCTCTTGTTGTATCGTGGGAGGATGAATTAAGTGTTGTGGAACAGTTTTTTTTTTTTTCTAAATGTGTCCATGTATTTATATGCTAACATATATAGAACTCCACCAAGAAGATATACCCATATATGCTGAACTTAGTAGTGATCATTCAAACACGAGACAGTGGCATGTTTGATCAAGGCTTTAAACAAAACTAAAACAGAAAAGGCTGACAATGGACACTGTGAGCAATGGCTTGTTGACACCGTTTGACTGCTGGCACATAAACCGTCCATTGTCAAGGCCAACAGGCGGCCATTGGCTGCACTGATCACCATGTGAAACAAGCTTAGAGCGATGGACCAGCCAAGCTCTCTCATCAATGGAACTCCTCCGGCCCCTGCAGGACTCAGGGTCTCAGGGGTCGCAGCTACGGGTACCCTGGTCCAAAGCTAAGGTCAGTAAGGCCGACTCAGATTCATACACCAACAAAAGGGTGCGGACGCAGAGAGTGAGACTTGCGGGTCAGATGGATTACTAAAGAGTTCAGTCTGTTTGTTGTTTGGTGTCTAATCCTCTGGGAAGAGAAAATGGTCAGTGTTGCCCTCTATACAGAAAAGAAACAAGTACGTATGCCATGAAAGTGAGTTAAAAGTGATCTATATGGGAATCAAACCCGTCAACCTGTCTGTAGGAGTTAGGATACTTGAGCTGGGTTTTTTAGCGGCAGTTGATTTATAGTTCAGAGTTGGATTTCAACCATTGATAACATCACTGCAGCCAGACAGATGTACTTGATCAGTCTGTATCTTGTGCTTCTGTGCTTTTATTATATTTCTCAGACTAAAGGCCTTTGCACACCAAGTCTGTATTTTTTTGTCTGAAATTGTCGCATGGTTAAAATAACATATGACCTCACATTGTGTCATTTACGTCTACACACTGACTCCGAAACTTTTGTCTGTCATTGAAGTGTTCGGAACAGGTTGGATTTTCTGTATTTTCGCATCCGTCAAAAGGCAGAAGAGGGTTGCTTGACCACTTGGAGCCACCGTTCATGCAAACGTCATGCAAATCATCCAAAATGGCATGATTAACATTCACTCGGTCTCCCAACGCAAAACACTTTATGATAAAGAAATAAAAGAATACAGAGATGCAGAATTTAAAGATAGATTGAGTCAGGTGGTTGCAGGAAAGCTTGAAATCGGGGATGATCACAAAACAAAGGATGTACGAATGATTGGACAATAGTGATTGTGCACTAGGCAGCTAAACGATAGCCTCTTGCTAATGTCATTCATTCATTAGCCCCGTTTTGGACTAGCGCTATCCATTCCACCCACGTAGTTAATTCAGTTTTGTCTCGTATTGCGAATTATCGCAACGAATAGAATAATAAAACGCATCGGACTCAGTGTTCAATGTTTCTGTGCGTAATGTTTTTCATCAGATGACAGATTAAAAAACGCATTCGAAAAATACGGACTTGGTGTGCAAAGACCTTTACTGTGTTTACACTGTCTCGTAGCACACACATACTTCAACTGGAGTTGCATCCAAGTAACATTTTTGAGCTGATGTAAGTCGTTCACGGCGCAACTCCGGCAGCTACATGCGTAGGCTCACCAGCTAACTCCTTAAGGCACAAGTATAAATCCCCCTTTACACCCTGTGATTATGTAGGCTGTGTTTCTGGATGCAAAGGCGATATATTTTATTTCCCTTCATTGGAGCAATACTAAGTGCTTACCTAAGAGCTTTTGAATGCACAGATTTTTTTCTGGCTTGCACAATTTTTGTAGCTTAAAGGTAAAGATCTCAATCCGCAGCGGTTGAGTAAGGACAGAGAAGGCCAAGAAGACAATGGATACAGGCCAGAGGGACAGGGATCTCATATTTAGCTCGTGATTGCACTCAGGGTAGACAATAAGTAAGATTCATTAGGTCATTTTTTACTTGCGTCTGCCAAGATCTGGAATGAAATGTTAAATGTTTCATGGGCTAAGAAAAGGGCAGAATTTGTCTTTGTGTTTGCCATCAGAGAGAGAGAAGAAGAGGGAAAAGCGAAGAGAGGGAATGTGATAGACAGAAAGATGTAAAACAATGAAAATAAGGAACGACGGGATAAGACAGAATGTGAGGGGAATACTGCGAGAGTGTGGGAAAGAAGGAAATAGGAAGGAGGGCAAAAAAAATGAAGGGAAGGAGTGAAAAAGGGAGAGTTAGTGGGCGAGGAAGTCAGGGGGAGCAAGGAAAGGAGGGAGCATGGCTGGGTGTTTTGGGCTGTCTGATGGATGAGGGTGTAGCGGGGTTGGTGGGGGCGGTGTCTCCTGAATGATGATGGCCTAATATCATCATCCCCCTGTCAGGCCTAATAGGCTTTCCTTGGTAGAAATCACTCACACAGAGCCGCCATAATGCCCAGGCCCCTGACAGCATCATCCATCCACTCAAGCCAAGCGAACGTCTCCAAACTAATAAGGAAATATATGGTTCAAGGAGATCTGAAAAATTAAACAGGTAGCTTATGAACAATTTGTTTCACGGGGATGTTTATTATATTTATCGAATGTTGTAGCGGCTGAGGTGTCTCTCTCGCTGCGGCTTCATGTTTGAGACATTGGCTCGGAGCATGATATGCTGACAAGGCAGGTCTGTAAAGTAGGAAATAAACACCTCCCCTACCTCGGGGCTGGCCTTGTCCTCCCGTGTTGCCTGGCCTCACTTTTGTCATTCCTAAGCAAGACAGAACAGTTCCTTCATCTTGGTAAAGCTATATTTTCCACCGGTGTTGAATTAACAATATGCGCAAGCAGGGGAGGGTCATTATCAGTTGGAATAAAAATACTTTTTTGAATCCTTAATCCTCTGATCTAACAGTCCATTGTTCACATCTTCTAAAATATTCTAATTTTAGCGGCAGAGCTTTGGAGGAGTCACCCATTCTTGTTTTCCTCGCAGCGAGCCTATCTACAGTACACCTGTCATTGCTTTCCCTCATGCAATGGCTGATCACAGCACACTTTAAACATGGTTACTCTCCTCTTATCTCTTCCCATACCCTACCGATCCTGCTATCTCCAATCGCTGCTTTAATCATGTGGCACCTTCTCAGCAACCCCCCCTCCTCTCTCCCTCCCCCTCCTGCATCCACAAGAGAAAACTGCCGCCATCAATAACGACGAGAACTTTTTCAAAGTCTGCTCTTAAAAGCCCTTGTCCCATCAAAATGGTCAGATTTCATTATCGATCGCGCGCTGTGAAAAAGAGACTCTCTCGCACATTAGGCAATCATTGTTTTGGCTTCACTTTGAGAAGCTATACATACATCCGTAACATGGCGATAATACATATACATCACAAGTCCTCCACTGTCTTCCTAATGCATATAAACTAATTACCTGAATACTCTTCACTCTTTCTGACAGTCAATATTTGAAGTTGGAGGGGGATGGAGTGGCCCTTATACACATTCACAAACACGCACATATTCTTTGAGTTATACTTTGCATATAGGGATACATTGCAGCAGGCTGTTTTCATACACCGTTGGTAGCTATACCTACGATAAAACAATGCACTGTAATTTGTATATATCCCACAAAATCAATTTGTATGTAATCCACGTAGTTATGAACCAGGAAGTATAAAAAGCGATATGCACTGCGTAGGGAGGAGGCCGGAGTGGATGGGTGGGTCAGAAAACGCCGGACTTTTGCCCAGACCGTGTGAAATCAGAAGTCAACGTTGATTTTACGTCACTACCGGAATTATTTAATTCAAATCACAATTTTTCCAACTAAGTCGGTTTGTTTCCTAAACCTACCTAAGTATTTTTTTTCTTCACCTAACAAAGTCAGTCCTTTTCTAAACCTAACTGAGTAGTTTTGTTGCCTAAACCTAACCAGGTAGATCTTTTCCTAAAACAAACTAAGTAGTTTTGTTGCCTAAACCTAACCAAATTTATCTTTTCCTGAACCTAAGTAGTTATTTTTTTGCTTAACCTAACCAAGCCGATCTTTTCCTAAACCTAAGTACTTTTATTTTGAAAAGACTGGAACGGAAATTGACATGTGCATCACATGTTGCTGGACATTCATAGAAAAACGCACAAAAAATGAGGAGTCATTTTTTGAGAGGAATCATACGAACCGTTGTGTGTGAGGATACGCTGTTTGCCGTGCAGTGCAGAGATTTTGTGAACGAGGGTATCTTTATTGCTGTTTGATACTGTTTGATAATTCTTGTTTTACTTCTCAGTTTTTTTGGGAATGGTTCTGTATGTTGTTTTATGTAGTCAAACATGGCAACTGATGCTCCTACAAAGATATGGCCACAGGCTCATTTTCAGCCTGTTTTTTGGTTAACATCTTATTCGAAATGAACCTCTGTGTATTCAGCTGCATCTCAATTGTGGTCAGCTCTAATGCTGACATACACACATCTGCAGCCAT
>CAKALG010000277.1:0-12470 GCA_916700815.1 Helicolenus hilgendorfi | reverse complement strand
TGCAGCCGGGCACTGCCGGAGAGGCGGTGCGTAATGCACGGACACATCAGCCTAAAAAAGCCCGGGGCTACCTTGTGACTGACAGGTCGCTACCACGATGTTGTCTCTTCTGAGAGTTGTCCGTGTTTTCGTCTTACAACTTTAACCCTTTCACAGTGTGTTTTCAGGTCCCGTCTTATTCAGCGTTCGGTTGTACTTAGCTCCACCCTCTTGTGTCACTTGTGGTTGCAAATAACAAAGATGGCGGCGGCCAAAATGCCGAACTCAAGGTTTTAAAACAGCAGTCCACAAAACAATGGTTGACCTAACGATGACTACGACCACTTCTTATACATAGTCTTTGATTTTAATGCCAGCTGTAAAGTTTTGTAATTGTTTTTTTTTATCAACTTCTCAAGCAAGCATCTGGATGTGTTTTTTTTATTTTTAAAAAAGGTAACACATAGTTTGCACAACTAACTTTAGCCAAGTAAAAACAAACTCCTACATTAAACATACTAATCTTAATATAGTGTGTTTTAACAGGCTTGAACGGTGGTGTTATTGGTGCAGATATTTAGGAAGCTTCTACGAGTTACGAACTCTATGAGAGCACCAACTGTAAAGCACTTGTTGCTGCCATTTATTAGCTTTTGTGAAGGGCTACTGTGCTCCAGAGGCAGAGCTAAATATTACACGCAGTTTACTTAAATAAGCCATTATTCCCAACCAAAATGAACTTCATTAGTGGCAAAGGAAGGGAAGCTGTTTCAAGAGACTAGATGTCCTTGCCAAACAGTACGTTGCTATTCCTGCCGCCGGCGTGCCTGCAGAGAGTGTTTCACACTGCGGGGTAAGTGGTTAACAGACTGTTGAAGCCTTGGCCAAGGATGCGCTTGTTTTCTTTCACAGGAAATAGGCCCGAACATTTGCAGGCACGGGTTCGTCATTAGACCTATATGTTGGAATTATTGTAATGTACTTTAGAGAGACCCAACGCAACATTTTGACCCACAATGCATATGTGTACTATACGTTAAAGTGCAAGGAATCTGAGTGTTAAATTCTTATAAATATCGGCTATTTTATGTTGAGATCTTCTGTAGCTTTCAGTTGCCCCCTTATGCAGATGGAACTGTTATAAGAGATTGACATGATGTATGATTATTAAAAAATGTTAGTTACTTTTAATGGGAATTTATGAATATTTTGGTCATTATTTGAACTACACTTATTAGTTGTAGTGGGTGATTGCAGCCATGTATTTACCTTTGTTATTGTCATCAACTGATTTGTTAAAGTAGAAGGGTTTGTCTTCACAAGTTTATTTTATCAGTGACACTGAATAATTTTCAGTGTAAATGTTAGATGTTTGTGTAATAACAATCACATGTAAAATAAAAACATACTCAAATAAAAGTATCAGTAATAATACTAAAGTATAACTCATAAATTGCGAACATAAATTAACTTCTACTACGCTACTGAAGTTGGAACTAATCTATTTTTCAGTGAAATAAAGTGTCTGTTAGACAAGTAAAGTAAGTTTTTATTGAGAATTATCAAAATGGTTTATTCTGGTGTATTTTGAATTCCTGCTGTTTTCAATCAGAGCAATCCAGCGGGAGGCTCAAACAACAAAATACAATATTGATAAGCAGCATTTGCTTGTTGGTTTGTAAATCTTAGATTAGGATGACAAGTGTCATGTACACTACACGCAGCATTTTTTTTTCTTTGCTTGATTAAATTTGTGTTAATCTTGGCACTTTAATCCACTTTAACATTTATATGATATGCATAATTCATACTGAAGCAGAATGTTTAATATAGCAAGGCGAGTACATTCCCAGTGATGTTGTGGCGGATAACTTGGCCCCCCGTGAAACGTAATTAGGAAGCTATCGGAAGAGCAATTCATCTCTCCTTCCGTACAAATCCGATTTAGAGGACATAATCATATATGCTCCTCTGTTGGCAGATAAATGGATCTCATCAGGGTCCAGCAGGTCTCGAAGCTGCCATAGTATTTATTCTGAGATCACATGGTCCACAAACAAAAGCATTGATTTTTTGTCACTTTGTGCCTGCATCATCTTGGTAATTAGCACTTTTGAGATGAGGCGTCATGTAGTCGCTTTTTCCCTTCTTTTGGTTTAATCATAAACTGCTGTGTGTCTTCATTTTTCAGACATACACACTTTGATTTCAGCAAGATACTTAGGCTGGTTTTATATAAGTTTTGATTTATAGTGCAGTGTCAGATTTCACCCATTGAAAGCACTACCGAACACCAGGTGGATGTATTGTACATCACCAGGCCGTATCGTGCTTTAATTATAAGGTTTACATTCTTTCATTCACTTTGAGCGATGCTGTGAGGGTTCGCCTTATTGTCTCGTTACTGAATAGGAGACGACTGTTTTGTAACTGCCATGTTTACGTCTTTTACTTACTGTGATAAAGAGCAGCGATTACAGCAGATGCAGCTTCGCTAGTTGTGTGTTATTGAAAAGAGGAAGAGTGTTTCTTTACTTTCAACAATCTTCAACGGTATCATATACTAGAAAATACAACCCAGATGAGTAGTAGAATTTCTGAGGATGCTCATGTCAGCTATGACGTACTGTAGCTATTAACTCTGCCATAACCTTTTTAACACACAACTATAAATCTCCATTTAGGCTTTTTGACGCACTGAAACGTTACGTCTGACAGGACTTGATTTACATCTTGATGCTAAACAGTGTCGATGCTGGAAGATGAAGTTAACGTCAGGGTAACACATTACATCATGCAGTTTGTTTGTGGATATGCTTTGATTTTTCAGTCATGCTCAGTGGGCAACCTCCGGGTCTGAGAAGTGAAGCCAATGCTGAAGTGTCTTAAACTTGCATTCTTTCTAACAGCCAGCAGGGGGCGAAAAGAAGTCTGATTGTATAGAAGTCTATGAGAAAAAGAGCTTACTTCTCACTTGATTTATTACCTCAGTAAACATTGTAAACATGAGTTTATGGTCTCAATCGCTAGTTTCAAGTCTTCTTCAACACAGCATCATGTTCATTTAGTAAATTATGGTCCCATTTAGAGTCAAATAGACCATAAAGCAGGGGATGCTTTAGGGCGGGGCTACCTTGTGATTGACAGGTCACTACCACGTCAGTGGGTGACGTCATGGTGACTACGTCCACTTCTTATATACAGTCTATGAGTGTGCTATCTCTAGAGAAAAAGCTAAACCAGACAGACACCTAACCCTAACTGTATTTAATCCTTATCTCATTGCAGTTACAGAAGAAACCTTCATCAACACTGGGCGTGTTCACTGTTGTCACACATTGCACGAATTTCATTGACCAGAGTCTCACAAGATATCCTGCTGCAAGTATCAAGCATGTTTGACGGACAACTTAACTTGAGCTCATCTCGAACATGTCAGGAGCCGTTCCTGTCTGTAAATGGGAGCTTGCTTTTACTTGCATAAAATCGGTTGGAAATAACACTCCATAGAAATTCAAAAGTCTCCAACAGTTTTGCCATTTCACTCTGCTGACTGAATCAGCATGTTAGGATCATTCATTAAACAAAGAATCATTGTTGGTGTCTACTAGAACTGTGGGGGGGCAAAGGTCAGTCAATGAAACCAGCCGGTTTTGACATTTGCCGTACAAAGCTCTTTAGTGTCGACGCCGTTAAAGTCAGCTCTATCAGAAAGTGGGTCTATTGACATGTGGGGAATGTCAAAGCATGAAACCAGCATGCAGAAACAAGGACTTAGCCAAGTTTATTATTGGATTTCTGTCCTAACCTTCAACATGTTCCTGTGAGAGTGGTTATTATTTTCCAAAGAGCAGGCTGATCTGGGTCTGCGTCCAGGTCTGGTAGGTCACAAACACCCACACCGAGACTGGGGAGTGATGGAGCATTAGTACATGGTCAACATCCATGACAAATCTCCTGTCAGACAGGTTCTCATTCCACCTGCTAAACACAGAGGGTAAGACTGTACAGGAACCGAAGCCAGAGAAAATGACAAAAGAAATTAGTTTTCTTTTGACAAATAGAAATATGATTAGGAACCGAAATGTTGCACTACAAATGTCTTTCTATAATTGCTCTAATCTTGTAAAACACTGAAAAAAATCAATATCCAAAACTATCCAAGTGAAACATACACAAGGTTTAGGAACTGTATAATGAAATTATTCTGCCATCTTGAAGAATTACAGAGACTTTAATGTCAACCAGAAAGCGTGGACCATGACAAACCCATCTGAAAGCTTATGCAACAAATGCTAGTGATGAGTAAAGACTATGGATCAAATGAAACCAGTTGGTAATAGTATGAAAAGTAAGAGATGCAAACTGTGAAGCAACAACACCATCTGGCCATACTTCTGTTTGTACTGTATATTACTGATGATGTATTTTCTGGGAATCTGCTCTAAAATGAGTCTTCAGTGTATTAAAATGCCATTTTGGTGTAGAAACACAAAATAACCAACATTACCAGTAGGGCTGGGACGATACCCCTATCTCCCGATTCTATACTATCGCGATACTTGGGTGCAATTCTACATGTATTGCGATTCAATATCATGATTTATTGCAATTTTTGCGAACTTTTTTAAACACTAAACCATGGGAAAAAGTTGAATCATACACTTCTAGGGTATTTTAATTTGAAAAATACCTTAATTATTACGATAAAAATGTTTGATTTTCAGCATGCACTGTATGTAGTCAGAGATGTCCTGAAGTCAAATATATCAGTCATTGTCAGGAATTATTTATCATTTTTTTTCCAGCAACCCAAAAATCAAAGAATAAAGACATTTCCTTCACAAATTAGTGGTATTTTCTTTTTAATTTATAAGGGACATGTAATGTTTTATACTTCCGGTGATTATAATCCATCAATTTTATTTCCATATGTGTATTTTGTATATACAGTTCTCTTTGTTAAGACCTTATTTTGAAAACCGGACGTAGTCACATGTGTATACTTCCTCTAACTTCTCCAAGGTGGTCTCTAGCTCTCCCGTCAGCTCCGTTCTCTTTATACATCCATGTTCAGCTCCATGGGGGCCGTTTGAATGCATTTAACATAAATGTCAGTATCTGGGTGCTCTACAGTTGTAGCGTCGGCCCATTTGACTACGGAGATGAGAGTGACGGCCGGCTTTCCGCAATGTTGCCACAATACGATAATGTTTCCTGTGCGTGACAGAGTTAGCATGCAGCTTTAGCCGTGATGTCTAGCTCTGCTTTTCCTGCAATGTGTGAAACCCAAAGTGTTTCCATCCTTTACTGGATGTGTAGAGTTTACCACGCTGGATTTAACATGTAAGGGTGCAGGTCATATCCACGCAGACTCTCCAACGTTTTGTACTTTCTTGTTTCGGCTCACTGCGGCCGGCTGCGGTTTGTTTTGGTTGAAGGATACGGAACGGATATGACGTCATGTTACTCGGACTACAACAATAAAAGCGGTAACTTCCTTCTACCTCCGTATAGACTCAAATAAAGCAAATATATTGATTCTGGCATTAAAAAAAAATCATAAAAAATAAAAAATTGTGATACATACATAGGTGAATCGATTTTTTTCCCACCCCTAATAAGCAGCATGTAGTCACTTTAATAATATTACTAACATTTATAGAATCCATTCAATAAGTGTTTCTTTTTATGTGGTCAGTTGAGGAAATATTTAATCATCTTGGAAACTGACTGTTAAATACTTGTGTATAATATAGTGAAATGGTAAAGTAAATACTTTCACTGGTGGTCGTGTTTGGTCCATCAGCTTATTTCTGTCACTGTGAAAAGTAATCACACGTTAATTGCACAGCCTTTATTTAAACACTGGAGAAGCTTCTCGGGAGAATCATATTTACTGAGAGAGACAGTCTAAGTTGTGCCAAATCACCTAAATCAATTACAAATTAGCATCCTAAAATGTAGCGACTTTAAAGACATCACGTTGAACAGACAAGAAGGCGCCAGAGATAAACACAAAGCCTTGTTCTTTCTTTTGTACACTGAGCAAATTAGGATTCAGGTTTATTTGTTGGGAGCCCTTTTAACAAACAAGAGTGTCATTGTATTCTGGCGACAAAGTTGCCGATGGTGCATACTGTACAATCGTGTCCTCGGGTCTGACCTAGCCTGGAGCTTTTGTCATCTGTCACTTTGCTCTCTCTGCTGTGAAGGACTGAATAAAAAGCAAGCACTCAAAAAAAACAGCCTAAATGTCAAAGAAAAGGGCTTGTGACTCAGAAATTAGATAAGGCTTTATCCGTGTTGAAAAGTGAGTGAATAATACTCTTCCTCATCAGCTACTGCTTTTGAGCACCAACTCCCTTGGAGCCAATCAGTAATATGAATGTCAATATCAAGTTTTCATACAGTTTTGTGCCCCAAATATCATTAACTAGGGGTGTAAATCACCAGTATTAATACATTTATATTGATTCTTTGGACAACTATATGATATTTGCTGATATCACAAAGTCTGCCACGATACGATTTAGGGGCCTGCGATCGATATGAGACGATCAGTTATATTCAACTTACAAAAAGCAACTAAAATATGATTTGACAATAGGCTCTTCCAGACATTAAAATGAAAACAATCTATTTTTTAAAAATAACAATAGACCTCCTGTTGTTGGAGGTCTGGTTGCCGGTCATTGCTGGTGAGCGGCTTGTCAATAAAATGAGAATAGCTGATCCACCTTAACAGCCCACCTTCAGTGAGCCTGAGCTGACTTTAACCAGCAGGTAAGTAAGACACAGGAAGTTGGCTTGGGTCTTGAGGAGCTGTAGCATTACTTTATGTCGCTAGCACCGCTCAATAACGCCGCCCTTTTCCTCGTCATGATTCCACGTCAGCTCATGTCCGTGCAGCCGTCCTTGCGGAAAGCATAAATGAAGCTCAACGAACGCCGATAGCACTGTTTGGGTGTTTAGGAATGAGCTGCGCTTGGATGGCAATGGTGAAACAGACGTGCCATGGGAATTTCAAAATAAATTTGTATCTTAAAGATGATGATATGTATCAATGTTTTCTGTTTTCATCGATTATATTGTATCGTTAATCATTGAATTGATATATCGATCCAGATCGATGGATCGTTACACCCCTGTTGTTAACAGTATTATCAAAATATACATCAAAATACTGCTTAAATATACTAAAATAACTTCAGACAAACACTTAAAAATAAACCATATATTGCAACTTTGTTGAGTTCTGCAAAAGAAGTACCATAAAAAACTAATTCACCATCAACACAGCAGGTTGGGATATGTGTGAATGTTTGGATACAAGCGCTATATAAATTATATATACAGTATTTCTCAAGTATATGAAAGCAATTTAAAGGACATTCAGCTTCTTGACCGATACACCATGCGCAGAACTTTCCCCTGTATCTTACTTCACACTGATTTATTTTAAAGCATTGCAGTACTGCATTTGTATACATAATATTTTACTTGTTTGATAACAGCAATTGTGGCAAACACGGATCAAATTGAAATGTTAATTTAAATATCGAATTCAGTATCAGATATACGCGAGTGAAACAAGTGATTTCAGTCTGAACAGCATCTGTAATGGCCTGAATCTTACATTCTTCTGGCAGTGAAGAGCTTAACAGGAAATCAGTCAACATCCAATACAGCTTTGCATCAGATTGTGAAAAAGCAATTTAACCAGAAGGAGATGAATCATTTGGTATCACATACTGAGTGAGGGACTTCTTTAAATGTCAATATACAGCGGGGAGCGTGAGCACATAGAAAGCCAAGTTCCCATGGTATACTGATAAGAAAACAGAGCACTGGGCAGACCTTCAGCTTTAATATCCGACGTCAAAGAGAAGCAGAAAACAGGAGATTGGCCGTTGTGTCGATCGAGTCGTCAGCTCCTATTTGAACGCTTCCTCCAAATAGCAACCAGACCCCTTGATTATAGATAGACTGTGAGGAAGTGAAGGAAGTGGCTTCCACACAATCTGGATTTCAGTCAGACACAGGTACATGCTGCGACAACCGTGTTAAAGTCATCGGGTGCGATAAATGGCCTCCTCCAGAGACAGATTGCTAACTGTTAAATTTAGAGCACATCACCGCCCGTTCACCGCCTCCCTGCAGGGCGGCAGAGATGATCACCCAAGTGTGTTGTAATCTGTGATCATCACCTTAACTCTCCCCAGGAGCCACTGGAGCAATTTTCCCTTTTTGACTGCAGGAAACTTTTAGAGGAGACTTTATGTATTTTCATCTGAGCCTGCATTTGGAGCACAGGACATAATGTAGTACTTTCTGATGGACCAGGGACCATCAGGACGAAGACTGCTGAACATCACTGACTGATAAAACATCAACCTCAAGACTGATTTGTTGTTGCACTGATTGTTGACTCGAATCACTATTTTAATGTTATTGATGTCTAACAAAAGTTATATAGATAACTGCCTGACTACTCTAAGGCACTTGCTAATTGCTTTTAGACCCTGACAGTTACTGGATTTTTCAGGGAGCTACTGGTAACTAGGGCTGTGTATTGGCAAGAATCTGGCAATATGATACGTATCATGATACAGCAGATAATGATTCAATATATTGTGATTTATTGCGATACTGTAAGCAGTATATTGGGATTTTTTATCGAATTATAGGAAAACTGTCACAGTATAAGGAATAAAACGCCATATGCATAAAATATGAGCAAAAAAAAGTTGACTTTTTTATGCAATCAGAACAGTGGGATCTGCATTTGTATTTATCACAGTCGCTGTAACATCCATCATCATAACACTACTTTGAGAGGGCACATCTCTTTGCAAATGACGAAGTATTAGTTAATCTTTGAATGTAAACTATTAATTACAAACCCATACTGGTAACGATATTTGAGAGTTACAAGAATCTAATAATTTTTTACATAAACATGAAACAAAATTTGTTATTTAAAAGAATTGTTCTGATATTTTTTTGCTGAAAATCAAACTTTTGACCCGTGTGTAACAGCGAAACTGTTTCTAAATGACCCCAACCATATTTTTGCCATTTCTATACTGCAATTTCTTATTTATTTATCAGCCAACATATATACAGATACTGATATATCAGCAATAAGCTATCTTCCTGCCAATTTGTCAACCTAGCTCTGAATGTTTCAATACAGTTACATAATGAGCAGAAAAATAAACACAAATAACACTTTCTGGTATTCTCACTTTCCACCATCGCACAGTGTCAAAGTCAATGTCAAAGTCACACAACAGTTTGTTTTTAATCTGTTATCGGTCTAATTTTCACACTTCTTGAGATGTGGTTGGAAATCCAAAGATGATAAAGCCTGAATTATAGCCTGGTTTCCTCAAAATTACGTTTCTATACAACGAAACTGTATTGTCAACTACGTTTCGAAGGAACATATAGTCTCATGGATTGCATTTATTGTTGACGTCTCACGAATATGTTTAATCAAAGTCCGCGTAGGGAGAAGGTCGGGATGGTAACAACCAGGAGACCAGTGTTCATGTCCCGTGTGTAAAACCAAAAGTAACATACTTATTTTAACCCCAACCATGAGCTTTTACTAAACCTAACTAAGTAGTTTTGTTGCCTAAACCTAAACTAATAATTGAGAATCCAGTTTTTTCGAAACAGCAAAAACGCCACAAGAGGTTAAAACACTACAACGTTGATTACGCGTATGTAGAAATGTTGATTATGAAATGTATTTTTGGTTCAGAAATTCAACGTATCCGTTCTTTGCAGAAACGTACAATGCCAACATTTTATTCTGGCGACCGGGATGGGCAATTCACTGATCTGAAACCTTCCCCAAACAAAACCTCAACCATGTCCCTGCTCTGTTTTCTGAACCTCCCTCCTGTTTGTTCTGGCTGTCATCCACACAGCAATCTGAGCCACCAGCTCATTGACTAAGACCCAGGCTGACTCCCTCAGCCTGTGGCCTGGGGTGGTTGCCTGCCATCCATGCTGACATACAGCTCTAAAGGGTGGATGAATAATGGACGAGTGCAGTCCAGAGGTTTTTCATCTCCGCAACCGGTGTGCATGGGGCTGTTGTCTTTCTTCTTTTCTGTATGTCTCCCACATCAAGAGCCAGTGATTCCAAAGATGTGAGAGAGTAGAAATACTTGTTATGACATTAGATTACTGTTAAAGCAATAAGATAGCTTTCATTATGAGGTACAGCGTGTGTGCGTTTGTATTTAGAACAATTCCGATGCCGTTATTTCATAAATTCCACAAGCAATGAGTCTGGTTTCAACTAGATGGAAAATACTGCTGTTGTGGAAGCAGAAAATGTGCCGATAGCAGTTGCTAAGAAACTGCTGAGGCGTCGGTGTCGGACAGCGATAATTATACTACTGGAATGTGATCACTTGTGAATAATTTATCCAGCCTGTGATGGAGAGACAAGAGCAAGGGGAATGTTGCATCCCCCATATGTGTCTGAACTAAAGTAAACACAGTGATGAGGAGTCTGCTAATGGAGCCCCTTGGAAGACCTCCGACACAGCCAAATGAAAGACAGCCTTGCCAGCGAGTGTGATATAAATAAGCGCTATAACGATTTTGGCTGGAGGAATCCTCAGACAGAGAAAATGACAGAGTCTACATCAGGATTCAGAGGGAAACGCAGCAGACATTGTAACAGCTTGTTACCACAATGAATTTAACAGCTGTCACAACTTGCCAAGTGAGAGCTGAATGACTGCTCCGTTTTGTTAAGGGAAATTTGAATTGCCTGTCTCCTTCAATATACACATTCTTACATTCACTCCCCCTTTGTTTTGGCAGTTCCTGCAGATTTACATTACCTGGAACCGTATTAATGCTCACTATAGACAAGCACGGGTTGGGTTATTAAAACTGCCCCAGTTTTTACTTTGCATTCACACAGCAAGCACTTCAAAACAGCTAAAGAATATCAAGTACTTACAGCCAGATAAATGCCACTCAGTAGATTCATCTCTGTGAATATAAAGCTGTCTGCAGCTCAGTCATTGGATTACCAACCACGCAAAGTGCTAACCCAAAACTTCAGGGACCCTGAAAGCCCCAGGTTCACTTTGTTTAAAGTTTTATGAGAAGTGAAGCCAATGCTGAAGTGTCTTAAACTTGCATTCTTTCTAACAGCCAGCAGGGGGCGACTCCTCTGGTTGCTAAAAGAAGTCTGATTGTATAGAAGTCCATGAGAAAAAGAGCTTACTTCTCACTTGATTTATTACCTCAGTAAACATTGTAAACATGAGTTTATGGTCTCAATCGCTAGTTTCAAATCTTCTTCAATACAGCATGATGTTCATTTAGTAAAGTATGGTCCCATTTAGAGTCAAATAGACCATAAAGCAGGGGATGCTTTAGGACGTGGCTACCTTGTGATTATCAGGCCGCTACCACGGCCTTGTCCGGTCTGGGAGTTTTCATCTTACTTCATCTTATCACACTTTTCACAGTGTTCTCAGTTCATGAAAAGTTAATTATAAACATTTTGGTCGCCAAAAATGTCTTTATTCAGAGTTCGGTTGTACTTATAGCTCCAACATCTCGTGCCACTTCTTGTTGTAAAAAAACAATATGGCGACAGCCAAAAACAAAGATGGCGACGGCTTCAAAACCGTAGTCCACTAACCAATGGGTGATGCCATGGTGACTATGTCCACTTCTTATGTACAGTCTGTGGTTTTAACTGGTTTGTGCTAATTTGATTGTCAACTTGTTTGGGAAAATACACCACAAAAAGCAAAATATCAGGTTAGTAAGGGCCTTCATCTTCAGTATCTACAGTAAAGGACCCTTGTGTCAAAATCTAGCTTAAAAGGCTCTGAAAACTTGGCTTCAAATGTTAATTATTTCACTATAACATTAAACATACATGACTCAAAAACCAAGGACCAAGGTTAAAAACATCCTTAAAGTATTATTAAGTAGGGGTTTAGCACTCAAAAATTCAGTTAATATGGTTATCAGGACTGTCTGCGTTTGGTTTGATGGCCAAACAACTGTCATCAGATACTGATTCAAATGTTTTGATCAATCCTGATTGGTGCAACGAAGTACGTGCCATTACCTTTTTTTCCAAATAAGCCCCGCTCACTTAAAGGACCAATATGTAATATATTTACTGTGATAAATCATAAAATGACCATGATAGGTCATCAGAGATTAAGGAAACATGCTAAATTGAAGTACTGGCTTCTGTGTCACATATGAAACAAACACAGTCTTCTACAGCCATGGATGAAAGCAAACAAACTGGATCAATACAGATAACTTAAAGTTAGATTTTATCCAACCTAAAAAGCCTCGGCACATGTCTCCGTGGGGCGTGTCCAGCAGGGTTATCAAGGCCGCGAGTATTTGAGGCAAACAGCCGGAGAAGTGGATCCGACTACTGCTGGTCAGAGGTCAACAACGTGATGCTGGCCTGAGGTTAA
>CAKALG010000276.1:0-12724 GCA_916700815.1 Helicolenus hilgendorfi | reverse complement strand
TCAGGACACTTCCGTCCACCGGTGGCTAAGAAGCCAACCATCGCTGTTAAGCCCACTATGATGCTGCCCTGCTCCTCTGCAGGACTGGATTCAGATGGCAACCTGCAACGACCACCAAATGTGATAGAACAGGGCAAAACATCAGCCTTTACGGTCTGGAATCGCAATGGACTGAACCGTAAGAGGCCTGGTGGACCCAGCAACAACAACGAAGGAGAGGATGGCGGTGAGGAGATTGAAGGTTACGGACCACTTAGCCCAAGGACCCCTAGTGGAAATAACAACAACAGTGGACTGACAGATGTCCTAAAGGAAATTGCCGGGTTAGGCCCTGGCCCTAGCCTCATGCCCCTTTCTGGTTCCAAGGACTTGTTTTGGGGACGAATCAGTAGTTCATACCGACGGTCCTTGGAAAGAGGCCTTCCAGCCTCAAGCTGTCTTGCCATGGGAAGCAGCAGTTGTGGTGGTGGTAGTGGTGGTGGTGGTGGTGGTGGTGGTGGTGGTGGTTGCACTTCTCAAAAACGGGTATCCCTTAGCGATAGCTCTGAGGTCATCAGCACAGAGGGTGGTCGCTTTTGCTACCCCGAGTTTTCCAGTGAAGATGATGAGGAAGAGGACGATGAAGACGAAGAGACCGAAAGGGATGATGATGAACATGAGAGCTGGGATGAAAGTGATGAAGAGTTACTAGCCATGGAGATCCGTATGCGAGGCCAACCACGATTTTCAAATTTCCGCGCTGCCACCATGTCTCCGGTGCCATTTGCTGCAGGGAAAAAGTGGAATACTGTGCCACTCCGCAACCGCTCACTACAGCGGATTTGTGCAGTGGACTATGATGATAGCTATGATGAGATCTTGAATGGATACCCATCTATGGACTCCAATGGAATGCTTCTTCCCTATGGGCCTCATGACATGCAAGGCAGTGGTTTTCTATCAAATTCAGAGTCTACCACTTCTCCAGAATCATCGTCATCACTACAAGAGGATTCCCGAACAACCTCCAGCAGTGGGAGCAGTGCCCCTTGTGCTCTTCGAAATGGCGTGCATTCTCCCACATCTTCTAAGGCACCTGTCCCCTGCACTTCTCCTCCAAAAAAGGAGCCCGTCCACAGAGCACTGAGTCCAGTCAAGGTGACTGAAACACACAAGGCTGTTCTGGCCATCAGATTAGAAGATCAGGATGGCAGAGAAGGCACGCCAATGCCCCAGGCCCTCCCAGGTCAACCAGTCACTATCAGTTTTAGTCCCACAGAAGAGCAGGCTAAACCATACCGTATAGTGAATTTGGAAAAATCGCTGATCTGTAAGCCTTACACCGTAGTGGACGTGTCAGCATCCATGGCCAACAAAGACGAAAAGGCTCCAGACTCTGCTCCAAAACCCAAAAACCTGTCAATGCCTTCCAGCCCTACATCGTTCTGTAGCACTCCTTTAGGTCAGCCCCTGTCTCCAACCTCCCCTCTTTCTCCTTCTTCTCCTGTGATGCCAACATCACCCACATCTGTAGCCCTGCCAGGTGCCTCCCGAAAGAAATCAGGGAACATACGCTACCAAGAAGTGTGGACATCAAGCACAAGTCCTCGCCAAAAGATACCTAGAGTGGATCTAGGGGTTGGGAGTAATCCCGGCCCTTCCATCCCTACTCAACACTGCAGCCACAAGTCGGCTCCCACTTCTCCCATTGCTGGGCTGTCCTCCTCCCGAACTGTACCTGTGAAATCCTCCAATTTATCAGAGATCAAGTTTAACAGTTTCAATAATGCAGGCATGCCTCCTTTTCCCATTATTATTCGAGATGAACCAGCCTATGCCCGCAGCTCCAAGAATGCTGTTAAGGTACCTATTGTTATCAATCCAAGTGCATATGACAACCTAGCTGTGTACAAGAGCTTCTTGGGACTCAGTGGGGAACTGCCACAGCCAAAAGGGGCAGGTAGTAGGGCAGCCAGCCATACTTATGAAGAGATTGGATCCTCTGAGAGTGTCCAGTCCTCCTCAACAGAGAAAACTATCTCTGGTAGAGGCACATCAGAGAGAGCCTCTTTTGAAGAGACAAAAACTCCACCTGAGGCAGTGTCAAAAGCACCACATTTACAACCTAGAACCACTACAGACTCTAGCACTGTGACAAGCACTGTGATGAGCTCCACAGTTGGGGCCCTCTCTCCCACTAGATCTCCAAATTCCCCTGCCATTCTTGCCATTACTGCAAACCTACCTAAAACCAGCCCTACTGCCAATGCTGTTACACACACTTCCAAGAAAAGTGGAGATGCTACTTGCAGTAAAGATGATAATACAGACTTAGATTTGTCCTCTGGGACAGTGGCGTGCCATAGGGAGGAGGCCAGTGCTGTGCTTTTACAGATTGTGGCCGCCATCCAGCCTCCCCAGTCTCCTCCAGAGTCGCCCACAGCACAAGCCAATGCCCTCAATTCTGAGGAGCTGTATGCCCTCCCACCTGATGCCATGAAGGAGACGCTCAACCGACCCAAGTCTCTCTTTACCACAACTGATGGCTGTCTTTCCAAACCCAAGAAGGAGACGCCCTCCAAAGTTTTGTCCAAATCCCAGAGTGCCTCTGCTGCTGTCCCACTCTCCAGCCCCCGGTCAGAGCCCAATGCACCCTTCCCCCCTCCTAGATCTACATCTTCCCCTTACCATGCCACTAACATCCTCCAGAGACATTTTAGCAACTGGACCAAGAGCTCTGCCTCCAGTTCTCCTGTACGGCCCAGTGAAGGTGAAGCAAGTCCAGGCGGAGAGGGGAGACGGATCTCAACAGAAAGCTCCAAACCCAAACGCTGGATCTCATTTAAGAGCTTTTTTCGTCGGCGGAAAGACGAAGACGAGCCGAGAGAGAGGGTAGATAAAGAGAAGGACAAAGGCAAGCTGGTCGGTCTTGATGGAACAGTCATTCACATACTTCCACCACCACCAATCCAACAGCATCACTGGTTCACCGAGGCCAAGCCAGAGGATCCCACCCAGAAGCCAACCATCATCTTCACCTACAAGCCAGAAAGTGGCAGCACCCCTGGTGACGGAGAAGGAGAACTACGAGTAGAGGAGTGCAGAGAAAATGCTCTACTGACACCTGATGAGAGCAAGGAGTCCAGACCACTGAGCCCAGGCCGAACAACACCCTCGCACACCACAGGATGTGATCTCATCAGCAAGGATTCCAGGTACTTGTCCAAGATTTTCCAAAGTTTTAATCACTCCTCTGACACCACTGTATTAAAGATGTCCCCATGACCAGAGTAAAGCCTGTAATAGTAGCAATTTATAGTAAGGATTCTGCTTAAAACTGGGGTTTACCCAGTTGGTAATATGTTAAACATAAATGTGGTTTCAAATTTTCATCAGAATACTGAGAAAAGGAAAAATAAATGTTAAAGCCGCTAAACTAAACACCTATTGCAGAGGACTCCCAGCTTATATCAAACCAAGAATTACCACGGTTAAGGTGGATATGTCTCTTTATAATTAGTAAGGATTAAAAATGTCATCTTAGTATTTGCTAGCACCTGTGCGTGGAGTAGATACAACACATTCTCATCTCAACTCATCACATACTGACGCTTTTTCAGTCCCTCTGGCGTCACTTTTTAGTCGAACACGTACTTAACAACACCTAGGTGTCACTTTTTGCTCGCATTAAACACGTGCTTAATGTTGTGAATTAAACAAAAGCACTTGCTTTAGATTAGGCAACAAAACCACTTAGTTGTTCAGGAAAAAACAACACAGGTGGGCTTAAAACTACTACATTCGCACAGTGAAAATGTGACTTGACGTTGTGAACATGGGACACGAAATATCAGTTGATTTCAAAGTGAAAGTGAAACGTAACGCACGGGACACAAACAGCGGCCTCCTGGATGAAAGCCTTGTGTTTGTTGGATCCATCCACCTCCCCTTTCCGCCCGCGCAGTGTGTCTTTTTCGCTCTTTAAACTTTGCCACCACCACAGCACTTTCCCTGTGCGTTTACTGTTGCCGCGGATGGGTTTACATTGTAGTTAATGCAATGCCCGTTGCGCTAAACGATGCCTTGTGCGGCGGTACCGAACGCTGACTGATCTGTATTTGACGCCCTGGGAATAGGAACGGGCTGGTTGATAAGACCTGTAGGATTGTGGCCCCCAGACAGAATGCCATTATACTGGTATTAAAGAAAGATGAACCTTTGAGGAGAAGTTTTAAGAGGTGAATGATACTTTGAGCTGCTGTAAGATGAATATAGCTTTTACATTTGCATGCCTTTGTCTCAAAGGTTTGTAGTGGAATTCACAGTAATCTATCAAAGTCCACTCATGCTCTTCCTACATCACCTCTTGCTGATCTAATGAATTATTTCTCATGCAGTGCCCGTATTACCATCACCCACATGCACTCCCTTCAGACCATTCATGTCACCCAGTTTAAATTAAGATGCTCAACCTTTGCCAGCTGCTCCTCCAAAGTGCCAGGGATGCTTCTCCCCCTATCACACAGATCCCTCATCACAGATTCTACAGGTGTTTGATCTTAATTTGGCACGTCTGCTCGTCCACTTTCCCAGCCAGCAGCGTGGGCCGTACAGCCTATGTGGTCTCTTCCTTAATGTCATCTATTACCTGAACAGCAGGCTCTGTGCTCAGTGGTTCTCCCTTCAGGACGGGACCTCACAGAGTGTTACAAGTCATCCAACAGCAGTCGGACCAACCTCTACTCTTATTAATCACTGCTTTAGAAGGCATATTCCCTTTAGCTCCTCAAATTACATCAAAGCCTCACTCTCTCACAGACACACACACACACACACACACACACACACACACACACACACACACACACACTCATCAGTCTACTTGGCAGTGTAGTTGCTTTATTCTTGCATAATACGTTCATTATTTCTCCGTGACCTGCCGTTGCCCTTTGTTTTTAACTTCTTGGGGTAAGTTTCCGGCAGTGTGACTAATGTTGCCAGATAAGGATAACCCAGATGTGTCTGATACGCTTGTGTTTTCAGTCCTAAATTATAAGCTTGTTTCTGCTGGATGTGATTTGTTTTGCCTTAAAAATGAAGTCCAGTGCCCAGAAAATGCTCAAAGATGGTAATCAGTCAAATGGATGCTGCAGTGGCCAAAAAAAAACTAATTTATCAGGAAAGCTGTATAGTGAAAGCATTGCTAATAATGTGAAACACTAATCACTTCGACAGCATAATGCACTCTCCATTTTGTGATAATCATTGTTTTAGCACAATATATACAAGCTGACTGTTTGACAGCAGGAAAATATATTTGAACTTCAGATAAATATGCACATGATTGGATCAATAATTAATTAAACCTAGGTTAAAAAACATATCTTAAAAACTAATTCCAAACTCCACCTCAAGTTCAATGAATTCAGTAATGAATTGTCTGACTGATCCTGATGCATCTGGCCCAATCAATTGGTAAGAAATGGTCAAATTTCCATTAAACCTGCTGTATTTTTTTCAGTGGGTGTAACATTGGGCCTCATGTAGCAACATTCTCTTAAATGTATCTTATATTTTCTCTTAATTTTCTGTTAAAATAGAAAAGTTATATTTCTTTCGCCCACAAATTGACTAATTTAATCATTATAATTACTTTAAAACATATAATAATCAAAATTTGATTATATGTTATCCATGCTTTTTTTTTACGTTCCTCAAATTCAAAACTTATGTTTCCTTGTGTTGGACAAACAATTTGTGGACTGTGAAAGCAAGATGTTTTTTTTTTCTTATCTTGGTAATAGTGCACTCAACCACTAATAAAATAATATCTTACCTGAGAGAAGAGCAAAAATAAGAAAATATAGGTGAATTCCAGAAATTAGTGGGTAATAATAAAATAAGAACAAATCATGGATACGAACAAAAATAAGAGGACATTTTTTCTTGTATCGTTTCCTGCATGATTTTACAAATGCATGTGTACCCCAACGAATGAAATATTATGCAAACTGACTAATTAGTGGATGTTTTCTAAAAGTTGTGACTTGGCAGCGGGCAAAAGAAAAAGGTTATTTTGCTATATAAGAGCTTCCACAGTTAGAAAGTACTTTTAACTTAAGCTGAGTGCTCTCTACAGCAGCTATTCTCAACCACTGGGCTGGGACCCACTGGTGGGCCTCAGAGGACCACCTAGTGGGCCATGGAGGACCTGCCAAATGGTTAGATTAACCTCTTCAAAATCGGACGGCAGCTATTCTGTCTTTCAGAGGTTGTAGCAGGCTCAGTTTTAAAGCTACCGGTATCATAAGAAACGAAAAAACCTAAAGAATCCGTTGGTCCCAACCATGTCTTGCCATCTTGTTGGGAAGGAGGCTAAATAACGCTCCAAATATACACTCAATTTTGGCAAGGAAAAACTGGCATCGCCATTTTCAGACAGGTCTCTTGACCCGTGACCTCAAGATATCTGAATGAAAATGGGTTCAAAGGGTACCCACGAGTCTCCCCTTTACAGACATATATGTCTCGGATGCAGTGACACAAAGTTGAGTGTTTTTTTAAATGAAAAAAGCCCAGTTTGTAATTTGTTTGGGATGGTAGTCGTCGGAAATGTTTTTAACAATCAGAAGTGGGCCTCAGGATACCGAAGGTTGAGAACCCCTGCTCTACAGTACTACCTCTTCCTGGGGTGTTGTGTTATTTTCTGAGTGAAAGAGGCACATTCCCATTAATTTTTTTAATCAAGCACAGGAAACTAACTGAAACCAGACACTGCACAGCATCTGGACTTTGATGTATTGGGGGAGTGTCCCAACATTTCACAAAATGCATCATTATTTACTTAGCATTCGTCACATCTACATACAGTTTAGCTCATGCTCAACTCGTTCAGATGTTCTCACCTGATCCCTCACATTCTGACTTCCACCTTACGCTGCCTGTATCTGTTTCTTCTCCTCTCCTTGTATCCCTGATGCCACCTTAATATTAGCCATATCTTCTGGCTTGTTTCCACGCTGCATGGCTTTCCACCATCACTGTCTGGGTTTCGTGTAGTTTTTGCTCCTCTTCCATGCCACACGTTTCTCCTTTGAGCCCGGAGCACTGTGAACTCTTGAATATTTCTCTCCTCCATCCTGTCAAGAGCTCGTCCCCATTCTGTCTCCTTTAAAGCTTCCCTGCCTTTTCTCTCCTCCTGAAGTTTCAGCTCTAGTCTTCTTTTATTTCTTCCAGAAGTTCCTGTCCTTCTCTTACTTTATAACAAGTGGTGCAAGAATCAAGAGTGCGCTGGTTTTGCTATTAATTTGAGATGTCTATAGGTAATGTCATGCTAAAACTGGGTACATGCTGGTGTACTGTATGTATTGGAGAGTCATTAGTGCAAAGTTGGGTTGTCTCCAGAGTTGATGTCAGCAATGAAGATGAACTGATACAAAACTGCTCATACTAAATATTTTTCCTGTTTATAATAAGCAATTAGTCCTGAAAAATACCGAACAGCTGCTCGCAATAGAAGCATTTAATCGATTAATATTGAATGGCATGATTGTCCATAGTAAATCGCGATTAATTGCAAATTAATCGCCCATTTTTTTTACACCTTTTGCCAATATTGAGAAATTTATAATTGTGATAATTAGTGCTGTAAATCGAATAAAATATTGAATCGCGATTAATTGTAAATGAATCACATTTTTTTCTGTTCAAAATGTATCTTAAAGGGAGATTTGCCACATATTTAATACTCGTATCAACATGGGAGTGTACAAATTTGCTGCTTTATGTAAATGTATGTATATATTTATTACTGTAAATCAATTAACAACACAAAACAATGACAAATATTGTCCAGAAGCCCTCACAGGTACTGCATTTAGCATAAAAAAAATGTTCATAAAGTGGGCATGTCTGCAAAGGGGAGACTCGTGGGTACCCATAGAGCCCATTTTCACTTGCATATCTTGAGGTCAGAGGTCAAGGGACTCTTTTGAAAATAGCCTGCCAGTTTTTTCCTCGCCAAAATGAAGCATAAGTTTGTATATACTGTATGATGCCAGTGTCTTCACTCTAGCTTTAAAACTGAGCTCGCTACAACCTCCGAAAGATCGAATTGCGTTAAAGAAATTAGCGACGTTAAAACTAATTTGCGTTAACTTTGACAGTCATAGTTTTTGCAGTATTGTAGGAGACGCATTCCCATACTGTCTAGCCACAAACATAAGTCAATGTGGAATCATACCAGATTTAATACATCACACTTTAAAGCAGCTCACCTTTGGTCTAGTGTGCCCTATTTTCTTTACATCCGTCTCTTAAAAACATTCTTTTATGATCCCGGCTGTTTACAGCCTTCAATGAGTAACTCATTTATTCACTCGGTGTGTTGTTGGTAGTAGGTTACAATGTTGGCTCCACTGTCTGTTTGATGTTTATCTCAGGTATTGGCACATGGTTTTGAGCTGACCCATAAACAGAAAATAGCTAAACCTCTCCCTCGGGGCCTAAGCTTCCTGTGGTGGTGTGGAGGAAGAAGACGTGACAAAATCAAAGTCTGCAGAAAGAGTGTGTTTGTAAAATGTGAAAACAAGTCTCACAGGGAAGCGTTCTTTAATATCTAGTCTCGTGTCTTGTTTTTAGCTGCAAGGTCCCTCCAGTTTTAAAGAAGGTTGAATAGATTTGTTGATTTTTTCAAGTCAGTGCTTCTGCAAAGTACTGGACCTTTAAAGTTTTTCTGAAAAACTACATTCTGTGCAACCAAAGCTGTTGCTAAAATGATTAGTTAATCCTTTAAAATATGTCTCCATGATACATTTTAGTCCCACTTGCTTGCACTAACCACTCTTGCTGACAAATGGTGTCTCCATATGAAACAAAATACCTTTGGTGCAAACGGATTTTGCAGTGAGTGTAAGAACTTCCGTGTCTCCGGGTAAACATGCCAGCAGGTCAGTGATTGCATATCATGAACAGGTCATTCTACAGACCTTTTGTTTTGATCAGCAGATGAGGGGTTAACAATGCTTGCTTTTTTTTTTTCTTTTTTTTGGACTGGAAGCCGTTCTATTGGCTAACAATGGGCGTGCTCTTCAGCGCTGGCAAGCACACATTACCTTAGGCAGGTAAGAGCATTCATAGAGGGAGAAGACAGGGAAAGAACACATGCAGGAAAATACTTTTGGATTCTTCGTAACTGGCCGTACCTGCTATTACTGCTCTACCTAGGATGTGAATTCAACGTTTCCTTGTATTCAAGGTTCCCTGATGGGAAGCTGTGTGAGCAAATACAGTGGGTAAGAACCAAAAACCTGTTTCTTTCGTTCACCTCTGTAAATACCTGTGACCATCCAGGTCATTTGAAGTCATATTGACTTAGTAGGGAGGAGTTTTGTTTTTTTGAGATTATGTGATTTGTGTTTGAGATTTTTCATTTCTCGTAACAGAGAAGGTCTGAGAATCAGTGAAATGCACTGCAGGGGCAGCTTCATGCTGTCTGAACAAGTCAGGTCCTGACATTGAAACATGTAGCAGCCATAAAGGTATTTATTATGTCAAGGGCCTCTCAAGGTGTGTATCCACACTGGATGCTTTGTTCATACAGGATTATGTGCTGGAGATTGTCTTCTTTGTCATTTAATGTTTCTTTTGGGCAGTTTTGTTTAACCCATTAATAGTCTGGTTTTCAGTAGGATTAATATTAGTTGTACGCTTGTTCTACAAAACAATATAGTAAGTTAAGTTGACAATATTTCTGCATTTGATTATAACAAACTGTGCAATTTTACACCTCCATCTCTTCACCGTTTACTTATTTTTGTTTTCTAGCTGGCTCACAGCTATGTGATGGGCCTTTTATATCAACTGTCTACTGCTGGCACGCTTGCGAGTGCTAAAGTAATGCACTATGGCAACTCAGAGGCTATCGATCGACTCTTGTTTAAAAGAGACACCGAGGGCTCGTGGTCTACAAAGATGGATCATAAACATGTCAGATGTCTGGTGTTTTCCTCAGACATAGAGCCCCAGGGTAGAGACAGACACATGGGCTGCTGGGACTTTTTTCTTTGAGTGCTCACTTTGCTATCACGTCATCGTCAAAATATTGTACTCGTGTTTTTTTTTCTAAAGAGCGCTGCTTTCATATGAAATCCATATCTCAGAAATGCCAGCCTAATAGCAATCGCAAAAAACTGTTTTCAGGTTAGCTTCCTTTGTTTTTGGAGGGCTACAAGATAATGGTATTAGATTAGTTTGCTGAGCTAAATCATGGAACTGAAAACCTCAAAAATATGTATTCCAAGTCCAACTATGTCAGCAATAGTTTCACTTTGTAAAATGTTTACTTGGAAAATGTTTCACTTGGAAACCGAACCACATCTATGTAGTCATTAATCAGTTTGTTCTGTTGATACCGTAGCCCAGAACGGACAAACCAAACACTGCTAACTTTTCCTGCTTGGACCGGAGTCGATTAAGTTACTCGCTCTGTTCGTCGCTACTGCTCTCTCTCTCTCTTACTTCACCACTCACTTGCGTCTACGCCTCGGCCACCGTAGCAATCCTACAGGCTTGGCACTCAGGGGAAGTTTTAATCTGGAACCTCACCGCTAGAAATCGCCACATTCTACGAACTGTTCCTTTAATTCAATGTTTTTTCTGCATCTCCAACACACAAGTACCTCAAATGATTATTCAGGCAAATGTCTCTTTAATATTTTAGGACTTTAGCTATTGATTTAACACTCTCTGGCTGTGAATAACTGGCCAACTTGTCGGTGATAGAAGATTTGTCTTTTGTTTTTAATTATGCACTAGACGCTGTAAGATGGACAAAGACCTCTATGAGCTCTGTCATCTCTTTCTTGAGCTGTACTTGTTCGTAACAGGGACTTTTAGCTATGACACACATAAATCATTAGTCATATTAGCAACATGTGTAATTACAGTTCCAGTCAAAGGAAATGACACGTCTGATTCAGGCTAATACAAACATTACTGCCAGCCCGCCCCACCCATAACAACACCTGCGGCTATGACACCAGCTCTGTGAACTTTTTGTGACCTTTTTTTGTTTTACTTTGAGCTATTTTTTAAGTACCATTTTATTATTCAGCAGAAGGACAGGAAAGACAAATAGATTAAAAAAAAAAAAAAGATTAAAGCTCAAAGCAGCAGTGCCAGAAGAGTAAACAATATGCCACTGGAACAACATCTGAAATGTAGAGCAGATGGCAGGACAAGCCACCTGCTGAAGAGCTGCAGCAGGTAGAAGGTAGTTTGTGTATTAAAATGGGGGTTAAAATCGACAGTACTTTAGAGTGCCGCCCAACCTGGGTGGTCACAACCCGGGTGGCCTAAGGCTGTAATGTCTCACTCAGGTCACGGTGAAAGGCCGCGACTGATGTTATCAGATCAGAGGGCAGTAACCAGGTTGCTTTGAGTATCTTATTTACTGTGATCACAGGGTCAGACTGATCCCAGATGGCTCTCGATGAAACACCAGCTGTTGAGATTTATTCAGCGTAGAGCCGCGAGACACAGATACCCAGGTGACTGTGGAAAAATCAAATCTGGTTGTGACTTGATGTTGTAGTTAACTTTAATTAAAAGGAAAGGCTTTGTTGAACAAAATGTTCCCTTTTTAGCTCTTCCTGTTTTTGTGCAGCCGCACTCTTTACTCCCAAACAGTTGTCATGTATACGTTTGCCCTCTGCACAGCAAATTGTAAATGTTATTGCTGTGATCAGTGTTTTCTTTTTGTTACTATATTACATGATTTCATCCCAGTAGGCTTGTTCTCTGTGAACTTCTTTGTTAGTTGTTTTGTGATGAAGCAGCCCGCTCAAATGAAAAGGCGCATAATGACACGATAATGCACACGGCAGATTTTATTGTACACCAGGTAGTCTGTACTGACTGCAATGTAAATGCATCTGCGTAAATATGCTACACCTCAGAGCTAGTGATGTAGAATAAAAAGTGAGAAAAGCTGCATATGGCGGGCGCGGAGGGGAGTTGGATGGGTCCAACAAACACAGGACTTTCACCCAGGAGACCAGTGTTTCGTAAGTTATGTTAGTGACGTTTGTGACATGTTTTCTGTACTTATGGTACGTTGTTTCCATATGTGTTGTACTTAGTTTATGTACCTATTTTTAGGCCAAAAATGGCATTTTTCCTAGACCTAACTGGGAAGTTACTGCAGTCCAACAAACACAGGGCATTCATCCGGGAGACCGCTGTTGGTGTCCTGTGCGTTAAGTTTCACTTTCACGTTACAATCAGCGGTTCCATCGTGTCCTATGTTCACAATGATCAATTTCATTTTCACTTTACAAACGTAGTAGTTTTAAGCCCACCCCACCCCTCCAAAAAATGTAATTCAAATCCATCGCACACTTTTGGAGTTATCCTCCAAACGGACAAACCAACAAACAAACAAACCGCTGGTGAAAACATAACCTCCTTCTTAGACCTTCAGCTTTGGTGGAGGTAAAAAACTGCTCTACAGCAATGCCAGTGGTCAAAAACTTCACATGGTACCTGTAAATTCAAGCTGGTGTCCGACCACGTTAGACATGTCAGAAACATTTTATTCATAGTGCAATAATATGGCGATGCACACAGGCCCCAAAGGGAATGTGGTCCTGTCACTTGCTACACATACTGTGTGTGGCAGATCACCAGCATCCCCAGGGCTTTCACACTGTGATTGGAGTCACTGTGCAATGTCGACACTGTCAGC
>CAKALG010000274.1:0-11221 GCA_916700815.1 Helicolenus hilgendorfi | reverse complement strand
CGACCACCACAACCACCAGGAGTCAAACCAGCAGGAGAACGTTCACACCACCTGTCCCTAGAACGAGCCCTCCCAGGCTGGGCACCACCATCTTCATTTCCCCTTTTACCACCACCACAGAGGCTCCCCCACAGCAGTGCAACATTACAGAGAGATTGTGGGTGAAAACAGGTAAACAATACTCTTGTCACAGTCTTAAAAAAATAATTGAATTGCAAAATATTTCTCTAAAACGTTTTGTCCGGTGTATGTCTTGATTTCTCCCTCTTTTTGTCTCTATATCCCTCTTAGTTGTTTCCATCTATGTGAGAAGAAACAGGCTGGACAGCATTCAGAGGCAGAACCTGCGAAGGGGACTAAGTCAAGGCCTCCGAAAAGCTCTGAATGATACCTCTGCTCAAGCACAGGTCAGACTGTTGTCAGTTACTGTTAATCGTTTAAGAACAATACAGCTCCTTCAACTAATGATATACACTTAACATCCATTTATCTACATGTATAGACTCAAAGGTACCCTGTGGAGTCTTTTTTAAACACCAGAATGATGCATTCAATGTTTCTCACCAAAGCAGGCTATGTGTATCCTTGAGGCCTAATGAATGTGTTGAATGTATTACCTTCTGCCACCACTTGTGATCGGTGGAATAATATGAAATCATTGCTAGGACTGTGTATCAAGTGCACATGCATGTGCATCCCTGTGCACATGCACGAGAAACCAACAAAGCAGGGACCCACTCGTAAAAACTCAATAGCACTACTAGTGGTCAAAAACTCCACATGGTACCTTTTAATATATGTTAACTTCACTAATATAATAAATAGTATAGCTGTGAAAAGGTAGCGAATTATGTGAGAAGTAATCAGAATTTCTCTAATACTGATAATGTCACTGAAGCGACTTTAAAGAGGTACTGCAGACTTAAACATGTTTTTTGAGCTTTTAACGATATGACTTTACTGTGATGAAACACATCAATGCTGGTGTTTTCATATTGACATTTCTTACTAAATTTATAAAAATGGTCATTTGTTGGGTTGAAAATGGCTCAAAATGCCATCTACTGTTTTAAATCAGCCCTGAACCTCACGAAGACCAGTTGGGACTTATCTATGTCATGAAATTGATATAAAAAAAAGAACGTTAATGCCCTCGAGTAAGAGATTTCAAGTAGCATGCTTTGTCTACATACAGAAAGTATAATCTTTTCTTACTGGTTAGTAAGTTGTTTTTGTATCTCTACAGCATCAATCAGCATCAATACACAGACAGATTGAACCGTTTTGACCAGCTGCCTAGAATCTAAAAACGACCATTGTCATCTACAGTAATGAGATTTAGAATCCAAATGAATGCAACAATTATTTTTAAATGAATTCAGAAAGGGAAACATTTTTTATTGTCAGACTTGTTTTGGGAAGTGTTAAAAGCTTTGCCACATACAAGAATTGGTGCTATGATGCTGAGATTTTGGTTCATTGCTCAGGAAGAAACATCCATGGAGTGAAGTAAAAGGTATTTAAATTAATTGCTGCTTATCTCACATATTATATATTATACTTGGGGTCTATCACAGATTATTTATTTCCTTTGAAGCAGTTTCCTGTGAATAAGTGTAAATATGACATTTTGATGGACAGCTACTGTTTCGCATGCCCAAACTGTTGCTCAATCTTGGCTGAACAATCAAGCAGCTTTCTGACGTTGGTAAACAGTGAATGGTTCCTAATTGTGCCCTCATCAGAAAGTTATTAGTGTGGAGTGAATCAAACACTTATACCAAGGACCCTCATGTAGGCTATGTGAGAAGAGACGAGGCCTAATATAGAAATTAGGTTGACTGAATGTGTCCCTGAAGGCCGTGGGTGATGTCACATATTATAGTAACTGTACCAACACTAAAACAAGATGTAGATTAGGACTGTAGCAGAGCTGTACATGAGAACTGTTGCTCCAATTCCCTCTTATTTATTTTAGGGCTTTCAATCATTAAATACTTCATTGGTGATTGTCCATAGTTAATCTCGATTAATCACAATATTAATCATATATTTTGTATCTGTTTAAAATGTACCTTAAAGAGAGATTTGTCAAGTATTTAATACTCTTATCAACATGGGAGTGGGCAAATATGCTTGCTTTATGCAAATATATGTAAATATGTATTAATGCAAATCAATTAACAACACAAAATAAATTACAAATATTGTCCAGAAACCCTCACAGGTACTGCATTTAGCATAAAACAATATGCTCAAATCATAACATGGCAAACTGCAGCCCAACAGGCAACAACAGTTGTCAGTGTGTCAGTGTGCTGACTTGACTATGACTTGCCCCAAACTGCATGTGATTATCATAAAGTGAGCATATCTGTAAAGGGGAGACTCGTGGGTACCCATAGAACCCATTTTCATTCACATATCTTGAGGCCAGAGGTCAAGGGACCCTTTGAACAAGCCAGTTTTCCTATCCAAAATTTAGCATAAGTTTGGAGCGTTATTTATCCTCCTTCCCGACAAGCTACTATGATATGGTTGGTACAAATGGATTCCTTATATTTTCTACTTTCATATGTTGCCAGTATCTTCACTCTAGCTTTAAAACCCGCTACAACCTAAAAATTGCAAGTTGCGTTAATGCATTAAAGAATTAGTGGCGTTAAAACTAATTTGCATTAATGCGTTATTATCGTCTTTACTTTGACAGCCATGATTTATTTATTTATTTATTTATTTACAACCAGAGAGTAAACAGAATCAAGTCACACTTCACCAAAAGGCAATCTTACCACAGCAGTGAACACACGAAATTTAGGTTTAACAAAAACTCAAGAGGAAACCAACCTCCGCATTTCCCATGCAATAATAACACATACAGATCCAGGGCACACACAATGATCTTCGTGTCTGTGGATTAGCCATTTGTGGAACCAATTATGGTTCCCACTGTGCCAAAACCATTTTCTCTCTCTCCAATAAGCCTCTAATACCTCTGCTCAGTGCCACTTTCTATCAGGAGCACCTCTTGGCTATAAGAAGCTACGCTAAAAGGCAGTTGGTGAGTGGTAAAAAGGTGTAGGTTTGAGTCTATATGTGAGTGCTCGTGTAGAAAACGTAGAGATAAAGACTTCCTCTGGGAGTGATTTTAGCTAGTTGGTGAAATGTATTCTGTACATACACTGAATATGGGGAAAAAAAAAACAAATTCTAGGATTAAATTAGGTTGTAATAAACAGTTTTCAGGGGAAATAGATGAAGCAGCACTGGGATTCCTTCCCTACATACAAAAAAACCTCTCCTCCTGGTCTCCAGTGGGTTGGAGTGCCTTTAGAGTGTTGCAATTTTGAGCAAGTGTTAAGTACATCTGTGTGTGCATGTTTCTGTGTGTGTGTGTGTTGTATATCCGCAATCCGGTGAAATGTCGCGGCGTGTTGTATTTCTCAAAGTGGAAGTATCAAATAATTGAGAGTGAGGCCTGTGCATTCGTCCTGCCCATGTGAAGGTCAATGCTCTCATATGTTCGCTCTCTCTCTCTCTGTAGTCTCTGAAGGTGTCTTGCTTCAGTGCACTCCTGTCACCCATTTCAACATTGCTTGGGTTCCTTTTTAGTCGCACTGCGCTCTCATCCAATGGGAAGCAAGCTGTTGGCAAGGGAAATTGCTTCTGTGTTTAATTATAGGTTATAAATGGTTGGGAGGAGAGCGATGTCGTGCTGATGCTAAAAAGATGATGAGGAACAGACTAAATGAATTGAACCACAAGGCTAAAGCTATTTGAACCTTTAAAGAATATATAAAAGCAAACTATTTTGGTGTCTTGTACTTAGGGCTCTCCAGTGACATGAAACTTTGGAGAAAACTGACTAGATCTGTCGGGTTAATCTGTTGGCAAGTCTTTCACACTTTTTGGGATAGAGTTAGTGGGTGTGTTACCAATCTCTGGCTCGCTGGAAATGCAATCTCTTAATAACACCTTCACATGGGTGAAGCCTGAGAGGATGAAGTGATAATAAAGGGCTCTTAGTTTCCACAGAGCTCGTAACAAGGCCGAATTGTGAGGAGACAGAGTGGGGACTCTCAGCTACAGAGAGGATAGGCTCTCAGTGTTTTGCCAGTGGTTCTCATTGTCAGCGCAGGCTTTCAGATGGGTTTAGATAACAGGCCTGAATGGTTTCACCTCTCCTACACAGACACACACACACACACACACACATGCCTAGTTTCGCTACATCTGTCATCATTGTTTTTCCAGTTTCCGTGTGCGTAGAGTTCGCCAAAAAGTCAAACTCTTACTAACAGACACATGAGCATTTGTACGTGTTATTATACACAGTTACGAAACACACACATTTCACCTGTGTGTTTTTTTGTGAGAATGACTACGCAGTGATACCTGGCCTCTTGGGTTAGAAGTGAAGGAACATAAGCCTCTTTGTCCCAGACTCTCTATTTAACAGTCTCTCCCATGTCTCGCTCATCTTTACTCTCGTCTCTCTCCCCTCCAGCAGCCCTTCAGTCTCTCCACATATCTGTATTCCATAATCACTCTCTCTCCTGTTGCTTTCATTAGCGAGTGGTTGGAATACACTCTTTAAGTGGTCCATCAATCCAATACAGTTCAATATCCTGTCATTCAGCTCATTTGCTAATATGACTGATTGACACCCTGCCCCAAAGGACTGTACCACTAATATGTTTTTGCCGATTAACTACGAGTATTTTACATTACGGTCGACCATTCTTTCAAAGAACGCATACAGATTGGGATTGATTTACTAGCTTCTATGCAGTGGATGGTTTCTTTTCATTCATTTCATCAGTATGGTATGAAAATTAAATTTGACTAAAACTTGCTTCAGTAGGTCTTTTTTACAGCAGACATTTTGACTTGTCACAGTAGAAAAAGCTAATAATATTAACAATATCTCTGTTCTATTCAAGAGTCCCAGTGAGCCATGACAGTGTGACAGTTAACCAGTATGCAGAATATCATGACCCTGAAAGTGAAGCAGCTAAATGGAATTCGGCCATCATTCATTTTATTATTTACACCTGTGCTATTCCTACTGTGACATGTCATGTTCATAGAGACCTTTCTAATCAGTCCTTGCTTTTGACCATATTTTACCACACAGTAGTTGACAAAGGAAGTAAAGTAAAGAAGGCAATGTTTACTGTCAGGGTCTGAAATGAACTTTTTTCACTGCCTGCCACTGTGGCAGTCAAGTATTTTTTTTTTGTCTGCCACTCAGCAATTTTATCTGCCACTTTTTGAAATCTATGTGTTAAATTAAGGAATACATTTTAGATCTGATTTCGATCTATTTTACACAAAAAACATTATATGAATGGCAGATTACAGTGTTTGAATTACACCGTGGCTTCCGGGGAAGTCTTATCTTTCGGGGGTGTGAGGGTACTGTAGTGTACTTTGTTATTGTCCTCTATAGTGGTTATTTGCAGAAAAAACCCCCACAATTCAAATGATTAGGATTATTTAAATATTTGCTTTGATTAAAAAAAATCTTGGCAAGCTGCTTAGAGCTAGTGTTAAGAAGTTAAACAGGTCATAATTCCCTCTATTATCTATTTTATATTGCTGTGAAAACATCTCCTTCAAACAACTGGATTTATTCATGTTTCTCGTCAAATCGTAATTTTACGAGGTTACATTTGAACACATCATGATAACGTTGTAATTTACCTCCGCCCAATAATCATCTTACTTAGCAGACCATGAACGCCTCATAATAATAACTTAATGGCACCTCCGTTAACGTTAGCAGCTTCATTATTTAACCAAGCAGGACTGTGCTGCCCACAGGCTTCTAACCGCTAACGTTACTAACTCTCCTCCTGCCGATTTCAACACAGATTTTTTGTGAACAGTTTAGCATTATCAGGGAAAAAATAGGGTGCGCCCCTCAGGTTTAGTAGCGCCATGCTTTTGAGTGTTTTTTTTTCTCTCCGCCGTGGCTCCGGTCCCACAGAAACTGAAACACGATACAGTGTGCGTATGCGTCATTGTGCATGAACTGTCGGAAAATATCAACACAGAGAAATCAATAGCGACGGAGGCATGACATGCCAAGGATTTATTTATTTTATTTATTCATTTGATTTTTAAGCATACTGTAATTCAATGGATTAGACTTTCCTTCTGATTTTTTCAACTTAAAATTGTTCCTCAAGTGAATTTTCAAAAATGTACTTTATCTCAATATGTATTAATATTGTGATATAATGTTGTAAGAAGTGGTGGAAATTTTGATTAAAGAGCAACTTAACTTTTAGCTCCAGTGGTTTTAACTTCCCACCCTGCTTTAGTGATGTACGAGTGTACTCAAAGACCCCTCGACATCACTGTCGTGGTTACTGGGACAACAATCACTCTTTTGACCTCACCTGACCATACCCATTAGTGATGCTGGCTGTGATCGGAGGTGAAGGTGAAACAGGCTTGATGTTTCAACCAGAGGGGACAGTTAAACTGGTTTTATGTGACTCGTTAATATTGCCCACTCAGGTTTAAGCATTGTGCTATTAATTGTCTAAAACATGGTACAAACTACCAATATGATTCTCTAAAGACATCTAATTCTCGTCTCTCCTTTAACCTCTCAGGTGGAGACAGTATTTGGTTCTCCCAACATGACGGTGGCTTATCACGTGACTGGAGGGGACATGGTTTACTCTCCCTCTGTAGTGCTGTCAGGATTGGACTCCTATGGCCGTGATAAACTGATTTCAGACCTGCGACAGTACCTCCCCATGGTAACAGCCCTGCCCCTCCCAGTTGCATTATGGAGATCCAACCCAGCCACTGGCTTCCAGCTGAAAACAGGTCAGCCAGTGTTCAGTCAGGATAAAAGAAAAAAATAAGTCAGAGATCAGCTTGAGACTCACTGTTATTTGTGCCCTGCTGTGATTGTTCACTGGAGCAATTTCAGTGGAAACTTAAGTTTGCGTAGTAATAGAATAACATAAATCTTGTGAAACCACATCGGAGGAGGAAATGACAATATTGCACGTCTCTTTAGGTACATAAGATCTAAAATAATATACAGTATATCATATTCTCAGTGTTCCCAATATATACACTGCCAAAGACAGCAAAAACACAATGTTGTAGCATCCTGAAGTATTCTTTAAAAAAATGACGTTGATAGTTTTGCCAGTTTACAGTTTGGTGAGCTCATTTTGTTTTTATGTTCCAGTGCTGCAGTTTGTGGGAACAGGTGATGATCCGCGGTCCTGTCGGTTCTCTCAAATGATGGAACAGAGGCTCGAGAAGGTGTTTTCTGAAGCACAGGCCAAAGTGCTCAACACCAACAACAGACTCTCTGTTCAGGTACTGTGGTGTAAAGCACTGTGTGTTACACTGGTACATTGTTAATGCTGTGATTTGTAACATAATTTCAGTGTTGAAATATGTGGGGTGTTGTGTTCATGTGTTCATTGTACTTAAAGGAACAGTGTAATAATTCGGGGGATTTATTAGCAGAAATGTAATATAATATTCATATCTATGTCTACATTAGTGTATAATCACCTGAAACTAAGGATCGTTGTGTGTTCGTTAGTTTAGAAGGAGCCCTTCATATCTACATAGGTAGCTCTCTTCACAGGCTCCACAATGTTGCTCTCGATGCCGCCAAATCATACACACTGTACCTTTAAATGGATCAAAATAATCTGAGAGAATTTGTTAAATATTGTTTTTAGCATATTAGATCATATGTAACTTCAACAGTTTTGTCCCCTGTTACACATCAGTATTACCATGTGGTTTAGGTTTTTTTGGCAGCTACAAACAGATGCAAACTGTGCGCAATTTGGGTAAAATTGTCCCCCTCAGGCTTTGCCTTTTAAACAAGAGCAGCTTCTGAGATGCAAATTAATTATGTTTAGGGAGGCAATGTTTGTATTAATTTTAATGAGCTGCCACATTAAAGTGCACCCTATATTAAAGCTAATTTGAGGGTTATGCATGGATGAAAATATTAATACTTCAATATTTTTGCACTCTTTCATGCCTTGCCAATTTCCCAGCCGTTGTGCATCTTGATGATTTTCGTATTTGCTGATCCAAGACAACAATCAAGTTTTTGACCTTTGTCACCTCTACTTGTTTTACAAGATTTGTACAAATCTTTTAGATTTGCACATTATAGTATTGTTATCCCGAGCATTTTATGTGGTTGTTATTTTGTTTTTCTGTGCCTTTTTCTGACTCTGAGTCTGTACTCTTCTCCCAGATGCTGAGTGTCTCCCAGGCAGCAGGCTCTCCGGCTGTGTCATTGGTCTACACTGTGAGGAATGGGACTGTCTTCCTTAATGGCACCGCTGCCTCAAACCTCCTTGGTCAGCTGTCAGCTGAGCTGGTGGGCTACTTCCTCTTCTATCCACCACTTATGATTGCTGAGCGTAAGTTACAATTTGCATTTAAAGATACGTCCATTAGACAGGAGTAATTCAACAGCCTTACAAGAAGAGACACCAGAAGTAGTTCTCGTGTTCTCTTGGGAATGATTTGTTCTTCAAATACAAATTAGATTCAACAAAAAAAAAAGCGCTGTGCTTTTACTTGTTTTTTCCTTGTGTTGAAGCTAAGGGTTGGGGGAAAAATTGATACAAAATATGGTATCGCAATGTTTTGCGTGGCAATATTCTATCGATACACGTATGTCAAGTATCAGTCTTTTATTATAGAAATGATTAACCTCTTACCAATCCGACGGCCACCATTATGTTTTTCAGAGGTTGTAGCGGGCTCAGTCTTAAAGCTAGATTAAAGGTACTTATATCAAACTACAATACCTAAGGAATTGATTGGTACTAAACATTTCATGTTAGCTTTTCGGGAAAAACGCTCCAAACTGATGCTAAATTTTGGCGAGGAAAAACTGGCCGAAAAATGGCCATTTTCAAAGGGGTCCCTTCAACCCTTGAGATGAACAGAGTGAAAACTGTATCTTATTAGACAAAACAGATGTTGACAAACGGCATAATTTGCAGTTGAGAAATGGTAATAAATCACAATATATCTTATCGCAATACCTAGCATATAGCAAAATGTTTAAAATCCAAGATCATATCGTGACTTGAGTATCGTGATAATATCGTATTGTGGTGCCTCTGGTGATTCCCATCCCTAGTTGAAGCCCACAAGAGGTTCAATATAAATTTTTCAGGCCGTTTCTCACAAAGCTTCCTGGTCTCATATCTTTGGTTTAAGACCTTTGGACAAAGGAACTGATATATGGATTGATTGACTATAGTACAGTTGTAGAAACCAAGACCACATCCAACCTTAGAAACTGTATTTGATTTAATGTGAAAGTGGTTGTTTCCTATATCGCAGAAGGTCTATCGAGGCAATGCTAGAACTCAGGAATTCAATCACTAATCCTGACTGACGTCCAGTTTCTCAGTAATTGGATGTTTGCGACTGTTGTGCTGCTTTTACGATCACAGTTGTTTTTTTAATGATTGAGTCACTTAAAGATAGTTGATGCAAGGACACAACTAAGCCCATGCCTTTCATCTCAGCCTCCTTTGAGGGCATACTCAGCCAAGCGCTCCGTCTTTGTTAGAGTTGTGCTCAGAGAAAAAAACAAATGAAAAGTGACAGGGAATCAGCTGGAGTCTAAACAGTAATCCCAATGTGTAGCTTGTTTCCAGTGCGATATGTAAACTGCTCAACAGAGAGAGATATGGCAGATGCTGAACTCTCAGATATAAATGAGGCATCACTTTTATGGTACTTTATTGATCCCTGAAGGAGAGATTCACTGTTTTGCTTGACCTCTTTCACAATAAATTCAGAATATGGGTTCAGCAAAAGAACTGGGCACCTGCAGCTGGTAGAGATTTAAGCTCCTTTTACACACACAGTTTCACCCTTGTGTATACCACAACCCAAAGCACATTTTCAAAAGCTTCAAGTGTATTTTCTTCGGTTTTAGGCTTCTAACTACGGTGATTTTTTTGTATTAGGCTCTGAGCGCTGTCAAAACAACAGGTGAACTACACTCAGTACTGTGCCTGAATGCATCCTGTCTAGACGCTGACAGAGGACTGAACTGCTGCTCATCTATTGTGCTGCTATGTAGACACAGAGTCGCAGGTTATCAAGGTTCAAGGATCATTCATTGTCAGGAGGAACATAAACAGCAGCATCAAAAACACTGGTGAATTCTCTGGGAAGATAATATGGCCGGGGAAAGAAACATTGTCCATCAACTTTGACTCTGTTTGAGCCCAAGCATCATTGATGTAAACACAGAGTCCATCTCCTCTCGTCCCACCGGAGCCCTGCTCTCTGTCTTGCGGTCTGCCCGTCAAGTGCAGCTTGATGCCATAGTAGGTCTTTGTCCAGATGTGGGCAGTCAACAGTCTATTATTTCCTGTTGCTGGGTTAGCATGAAGTCTTAGGCCTTAGCCGAGCTGGGTTAGCTTAGTTCCCATCGCGGCTCTCTTCCCTCGCCGACTCGGCCGGTCAACTCTGCTTTAGGTAATGTTTGGTCCAGCTGGTCTGGCTGGATGATTGGAAGATGGCGTGGCCTTCTCAAGGTCTGCTGCACTTATTCCAGTCCCCACGCTTCTTTTTCCGATGTTGATGAGTGTATCTCTGTCATATGCCATACAGGCTCCAGTAATAAAGACGAAAAGACAGTAAATGAGCACAGAAATGTAGCAAAATTGGGGCGTGGAAGTGACCGGTCTCCACAGCTACATGTGCTGCCATTGCCATAGCAAGTCAGCCAAAGTTCAGGTTGTCCTGTTGTCTCAGAAAACACTAATGGTACGTGTCCACAGGCTCCGTCATTTCCATGCTCCCCATTCATTGTCTATATAAGCAACAGTGCAATGCAATCTGGTAACATGGCGTCGCAATTCGAGAGACGGAGCGTCACGACGCCTGCTCCTCATTTGCATAAAGTTGAGGGCTAGTCTACTTTATGTAAATCACGGGCGTCCGACGTGACTCGCCGCCTCTCGAAACTCCCGAGAATCTTTTAAAATAAACGTTGTCGATCGAAAATAAAGACAGATTCAGCAACTGCGTGGCTTATTTCTCGCCTCAAATGTTTTCAGAAACATATTTCGGTGAACTATTTTTGTGAAATAAAAAAAGAAAGTTTCCAAGCGAGCCTCCATACTGGTTCCGGTTTGAAAGCTATGAGCAGCAGCCCACGGCGGGAAAGCGTTCGTCC
>CAKALG010000273.1:0-11184 GCA_916700815.1 Helicolenus hilgendorfi | reverse complement strand
TGAGCGTGAACGCCGTTCCTCTTCGCGGCTCCCGTCAGGAGGCCATCTGTCTGGTGAAGAGCTCTCATAAGACCCTGACCCTGGTGATCCGAAGGTACCGTAACAGCATATATCCAAGCTTGTCTACACACTAGCAGCATCTAAAATTCAGATCTAAATCTGAAACTATCTGATCAAATAACAAATAAACAAGATTATAAGTCTGACCAGACGTTTGATGCAACCTTCCAGTAATTTATTAACTGTGTTCTACCGACACATTTCCGTCTTGAGGTTTGATACGCGGCCCTAGTCATGGTTGGTTTTGTGTCAGTAAAAGTAACTGTTTTGGATTAACAAGCACCCGGTCATAAGGAGGTCAGAGGTCAAAGCCACAGTTCCCTGACATCAGATGAACTTAACAACACATTTTGGTGTCCTGCACCTTATATGACAGAGAGGAACTCAACAGACACAAAAGCTGTAACCTAGAAATCCTAAAATCACATCATGTTTCTACTCCAACCAGTAAGTTCTCTTATTAAGGGGGGTCAGCTGAGGCAGAACCAGCCGGACAGCCTTACACATGGGCCTCTCGCTGCTTGCTTGCTCCAGAGGGTGAAACAAAAGCGGGTATTGTGGAGGCAGTCGTGCTGCAGCCAACACTGTTATTTCACCGTGCAGATAATGACTCCTAAATGAGACAGAAAGGAGTTCCCTCTCAGCTGGTGTGACGATTTATTTTCTCCAGTTTCACCAGTTTGGATTTATCAGAAAAAGTTCTTAAGTTATTTGTGAAGCTAAAGTGCCAACATTTCTCTGGTTCTAGCTTCTCTAAAGTGAGGATCTGCATCTTTTCTCTGTTTTATATCTCTGTAAACTAAATATCGTTGTATTTTAGCCTGTTTGTCGGACAAAATAAGGCATTTAAAGATGTCACCTTATACCTTGTGTCGGGCATTTTACAGGATTAATCGATTCATTATAAAAAAGAATGTACAGATCAATCAATAATGACAAGAATCAGTAGTTGCAGCCAAAATGAAAACTCAGAGAACAACTACAGCATATTGCAGTGAGCAACATTAAGTGAACAAGCGGATGTGGAGCAGTTATGTTTTATGATTAATATTTGTAAAACTAAATAACTCTACTGCTTGTTGTCTTAATGACAGTCGGTTTAAAAGCAGCTGTGTTGTGTGTTTGAACGGTTGTCTGGCAATGAGATTATGGGAATTTCTTTGTTATGGATCGATAACTAATAATCTGCGGTAGTTTCTAATCTTCTAGTTCATCTGATAATCCACTGGTCACCGTGAAAACATTATGCAGTGTTCGGAAGAAAACATTAGAGCACATTGATGGTCATGAGGTTCATTTTGCAACATAAACATACAGTATATTTAAACATTTACCTGCTCAGGGTACTAGGATCAACATTTAAACATTTAAAACATTTAGCACCAGATAGTTTAGCATCCAGATAATGATCCCCGATGGATTTAGCTCCACCTTGTGGAGTCCACAGCTAGGTGTAGTCCATACACCTAGCTGTGGACATATTAGTGTGTCCCGTAGGACACTTTTTATATTTGAGGACCAAATATTCTCACAGTGTTACTAAAATGTAAGAGATCCCCTTCCAAGTGAGGATATCTTGGTTGTTGTTACTCCCTTTAAACAACTTAATTCCAGGTTTTGGGGTTACTATTGCATCAGGATGTGCATAAACAGAACCTTTTATAATCAGGAGGGAAATACATATACTCCTCCACATTAGCCTCTTAACCCTAAGATGCATTGGTGGGTCAAAAATAACCTGGCTGGCCTGCTCGTTTTGTTTTTAGTATTGTAGTAGTGTTTTTAATATTCAACAAATGTTATACACTCCAAACCAAACATGACAGAAACACATCAAACAGCAAAACAAATCATCCGTGCTGATAAGAATAAGAATTCTATATTTCTCTCTGTAGTTGCTTCTTTAAACCCTTTTTACTGCATGTGTTACTGATGTCCTGTCCTGTCAGAATTATATGCTCACTGGCAAATGGCAACAGTCTTAAAGCCTGAATCCAATTACTAGTTGCAAAGCCACATGCGTGGGCTCAGCTTTGCCGAGTGGGTTGAGTCAACAGGGGGGAAAGGTGGACCGTTGGTGTGTTTCCACAACCTGCTTCTGCTGAGGAAGCTGTTGATCCGAGGGGGTTTAGAGAGCAATCGCCAGGCTCGTGTTGAGAGGGACATTTAAAAAGTCGCCCCGAGTGATCATTGGGTCGCCCTCAGAGCTGCTTCTTTTCAGGCGTCCTCCCCTGTTTGCAGGAGGAGTGGTACTGCCCATGTTGCCTAGGTGAGTTGACACTGCTTAGTGGGATAGGCCATATCAGCAGAGCCCATTGTTTTCAGGGGCTTAGGCTACTCCAACAAGCACAGAGTGGGCACTCCTGTCTGCTTTTCTCCCCTCTCTCTGGACATGTTTGCTTTTTAGAAGATAAAAGAGAAGATTTTCACTTCCAGGTATTTCCTCTTCTCTACTTCTTTTATTTCGTCTCCTCTGATTCAATCATTGGTTTCCTGACAAGTGGGATTAGATCAGGATGCGGTGAATGAGTTTGAGATAACGGCAGGTTTTCTTCCTCCAGATGATACATAAAGGTTGATAGGCAGTGACCCATTTTCCCAAAAGAATCAGCTTTACATTTAGAAAGAAAACCTGACAAACTGCTTTTAAAGTCCTGAGGATATATCTGAAGGTTGAACAGGGATATATGACCACAGTGCAGGTAAACTGAAGTTAAACTAAATCTCTGTATGTTTCTAACTGACTCTTCAGCTTCTGCAGAGATGCTCTGTGTGAATTTACAAGTCAGAAAATGTGTGTTAAAACACGGTTGCATCTCTTAAACCGGTCAGCAGCTGAGCCTTAACTACAGATATGAAGCATTTTCAGATTGCATTGATTGAAGAAGTGTCCATGAGCAACAAGTGTTATTTTGACCCATCTATCAGCAGCAGTTTACAGGAAATATTTGTAGCCTAAAAATAAAGAGGAATTATTTTATTCACAGACTAGAAAAGAGAATACTTTTAAATCTTAAGACATTTTTATTCTGCATCTGGATCCAGATCTACATCAAAATGCACTCTGAGTCATGGGTTATATGCACTAGATTTATTTTTCTCTTCAAGTAAATGCAGCAGTTCAGGAGAAAACAGGTCATTTCTGAACATTGTCACTTGATCACAATGCTGAAAAAAACCCTTTTTAAAATCGCAAAATCTGCACTAATCATTTCTACAAAACCACATCAGGGCTTGACATTTATGCAGAAACATTTAGCAAGTCACCATCAGGGTTTGACTAATACGGAGTTGTAAAGGCTAATATTTTACATAACTATTAAAACATATTTCCCCGCTTGTCTCACTTACCCCTCACTCCCACATAATGCAATAGAAAATGAATGTATGTGTTTTCATTTGATTCTTGACAGCGTGGAAAAGCCCAGCATTTTGGCAGGAAAACAGCAACCAGGGTTATTTAAGGTTGTGCTATCATCTCTTTCATACTCTGACTATTCGATTAGTTGAACAACAAATACATATTTCATCAGTTATTTTTTGCAAACACTGAAAATTAGCCTGTTCCAGTTTCTCAAATGTAAATATTTTCAGTTTGACATTGTTTATGATAGTAAACTGAATATCTCGCTTTGCACTGTTGGTCGGACAAAGAAAGTAACTGCAATATGTCAACTTGGGCTTTTTTCACTGTTTTCTATTTTAGTTAGTTAAAGCCCTAGTTTTTGCAGACTGTTGCAGTGAAGTGGACATTTATATAAAAAAGCCCTTTATTGGCTTGATTTCAGTCTAGATTTTGTGAGAACAGAGCCAGATGTTCCAGCTGTTGCTCATCTTCAGGTTTGCATTGTGTCAAAGTTATATTCTCCCCCTCTTTTTATTCTTTGTTGCCGGTGCAGGCAGTGACACCGATAAGCCCAGCTGTGATGACGCTGGCACTTTCCATTGTGTTGCCGTGTTTAGAGCTCAGTGGGGCGAGAACGGCCCCACAGGCTGCTGCCTGTTTGGGTTTGGTCTTTTCCCATCTACATATCTCTCTGCACATCCCTTAATTACTTAACTTTGTTTGCATTGTTGCTGAGTTCCTCAGTCCTTTGTAAGACATCAACAGATATATGATATAGGGACAGAAAAAGAGTTTTCTTCATTGTGATACATGACCACAGGAAGAGCGCCCCCTAGCAGTTGTTAAAATATAGCAGGTGCATACAGGGGTCTTTTAGCCAGTGATCAATCCAAATGGAAGATGCTAATGGTACGTGTCCACAGCCTCCGTCTTTTCCACGCATCCCATCCCATTCATTGTTTATGTAAGCAGCTGTGCAATGCATTCTGGTAGTGTGGTAGCGCAGTTCGAGAGTAGGGGTGTCATGTTGGCCGCTACTCATTTGCATAAAGTTGAGGTCTAGGCTACACTATGCAAATCAGGGGCATTTGGCACAACCTGCCGCTTCTGGAAACCCCCAAGAAATTTTGAAACTAACCGTTGTCGATATACAGTATAGACAACTGCATGCTTTAGTTCTCACATAAAATGTTTTCTGAACTATTTTCGTGATATAAGAGAAGAAAGTTTCCAAACGAGCCGCCATGTTGGTTCCAGTTTGAAAGCTGGGAGCAGCAGTCCACGAGGGAAAGCGTTCGTCCAATCCCTCATCAAGCGCCCAATGCTGGTAAGCGAGGCGATCCTTTGCAATTAAAAAACAGTGTATTTTGTAATATCAATAAATATTGGTATGTTTAATTAACTAAATAACAAATCAAGGTGAGAATCTGTGACGGTAGATAAATGAATATAACCTCACAGTATATACCTGTGTCGTCACACTCACTTGATTAACACCAAGGGCAGGACATTTGGGGGTAGCAGATGTTCATAATTTCATAAAAGGGTGTGGTTTGTTGCACTCCACACATGCCTTTACCATTTAGCCGTTTTACCCTTAGTTCTTTTTCAAGATATGTATTTCCTTGCCATTATTCCAGCTCTCCTCATTCACAACAGCCACATGTTGGTGGTGGTGAAGGGGTTGGTGTCATGTGAAACATCAGTGCACTAATTTACAGCGTGGATGCTGTGAAGAAGCTTGGTTGCCTCATTTCCTACGTGGCTGAACCAAATTCCACCAACATTTTGAGATTTGATGAGACCTAAAATAACACCTTGACTCAGGATAATATGAGCACTGCCTTCCCTTCAAACACACATGATTTGTGTTGCAGTGGAGGAGTTTCTCCATGGTGGAGCAGTGTCCAAGTATGTGCCTCCCTCCTCCCCCTCAGCCTGACATTGGCTGGTATCTCTCAAAACAGACGTGGGCCCGGGCCAAACATTCCTGTGTTTCCTGACAAGGACACTGAAGTAGATCTTGAAAAGAAAAACAGGGTTGTGAAATATAGAGTTGTGATGGAATGTATCAGATACCAGGCCGATAACAGGGCAAAACCAGCTCTGGTATCACATTTTACCCAGTATCCAAATCTGATAGTCAGAGCCAGAAAAAAAGCTAGTATTTCCCAGTAAGCAATTTAGATATCTAGGTTGAAATTTGGCGTCATTTGGTTGAGAAAGTGCTACAGTGCATCTACCTTTATAGAAGAAAGTTTAAACCTTAAAAACATCTGGTGCAAAGAAAGACATCTTAAATACTTGGACACAAATTGAGATTCTGTTGTCATTTGCTATAAGAAAATAAAAGACAAAGGTGACTTGATAAAGACATCTTGAAATGATTGCCTTGCTCTCAGGCTCGTGAACAGCCAGTATGCCTGAATCTTTTATCTCTCTACCTTGTGACAAACTGTGAGCAGTTGTAGTATTCACATCCCGTTGATTTTACTTTCCCAGCAGCCCCAGCAGCAGCTCTGCAGCTCTGCAGGCCCAGCAACTTGCAGCCCAAACACTAGATTACAGCAAGGACGCCGGGCAGGACAATAACTCCTCCCCTCGCCTCAAATCCCCCTTTATAATCCCAGAGGGAATCTCCTCCCCAGCACAAGGTGGAGGGTGTTTGTGTTCATACTGGGAGGAGGACGAGGGGGTCGGCAGCTCTTCAGATTCCTCAGAGCGCTCCTTTCTATCAGACTGCTGGGAGCTGTGGTGTCAAAGTGCGTCTTTCTTTCTGTCCTCATGTGTTTCTGAAGGAGTCCGAGAGGCTGTGGAGAAGTGAGGTGGAAGTGTCCTTTTTGAACCACGACTGGTGTATAGCACAAAGACAACTTACACACAAACCCAACTATTTGAGGTAGTTGGTAAGTTACCATGTTTTCTTGTCATGTTGTTGCTCCATTTCACTTCATCCAGGCAACGCTGCAGAAGTCTCCTTTTTAACCTGTTTATAATACAGATCAGCTTGTTTCAGGTATTTATACTTCCAGGCTGAAGTATTCAGTGGCCGGTTATTTCACTTGTGTTATTAAATAAGGTTTTAATACTTAACCATAGACAGAAAGGACTTAACAAGATGCAGCTTTTTGCAGTGTTTGCAGAGATTTGCACTTAACTTAACTTTTTAGTTATGTTTTTCTGAGCCACCTCCCTGTTTAAATCAAATTTAATAACCTCTGCAAGGGATTTGTTTATTTTTACTCTCATTTCATCTACCAACGCTTTTTTTAATTCATTGATTTATCATTTAGTCTAAAAAATGCCAGATTGGTCAGCTCTCTAGAGGTTTTTGTGGGGTGAATGATGCTCAATGAGAAGAGCATTTTTTGGTATGATTAGATAAGAAAGTCAGGTATTGGAGGGACCTGAAGAAGCCGGATATGTAACTCATTTTTTTAGTTTCTTAATGTCAGAAAATCTCTTACTGCACTTCTTCAGCTTCTTCAGACGAATGTACTAGCAGCCAACTGAGTCAGCTGTGTTTCAGTCTAATGTTGAGTGCTTTCTTGAATGGGCTCGTATATCCTGGTAGTGAACGCTGGCGTCTCCTCCCCTGTGGAATATCTGTGACAGAGCAGCTGTATCCCCTGACAATAGACCCTCAACGCTTTAGAAAAAGTGACATTTGCATTTCCATTGTGCAACTCTCACTTTGTGTGTCACATTGAGCAGAGGGAGAGAAGGTTTTTAAGTTAAACAGTTCAGGATGTTTGCTGTTCCATTACTATTGTAGCCTTTTCCTACATTTTCACGGTTTCGGTTTGTTTGAAGTTCACAAAAGAAGAAGAGTTGTGTCGATGCTTTGGTTTTGAGCCGGAGATGGATGTGGGCGATTCTTCAGGTGCCTTCAACCTTCAGAAGCCTGCAGATAAGCACTTGTTTGGTTGCACAAGAAACTTTAATTGTGCAGTTTTATCCAGCTTAAGTTACTGTAATGATAAATTGATGCTAATTTAAAAAACATACTGAAAATCAAACTCAGTTTAGTTTAGTTTATTTAAGGATCCCCATTAGGAGCACATGGATGTGCGTCTAGTCTTCCTGGGGTCCTCAGTCAACTGGAGTTTGAAAAACAAACCTGTGAAAGACGGAAATATGAAGTCCACCTACTAGATACAGATACAGTATTTAATTACCACCGATGATGTTTCGAGCGTGAACAGTGCTCCTTTAGATGGTCACCGGTTACTGACATCTGAAGAAGAACTAGACGCTCGACACGTCACTGGTTACTAACGTTTGAAGAAGTGCTACAAACGTCACCGGTGGTAATTACTTGTTCATGGGAGCAGAAGTGCGTGGACTCCATTATTCCGTCTTTTACATGTGTGTCTGTCCAGCACCTAGTACGTATCGTCTGGATGTGCATGCTTTTGTTAATGCTTTTCTAAGAAAAACAAACCTGACCCCACAAATAGAAACTCAAACTTGGTTCTTATTTAAGTATTTTTATTGAAATATGTAGAAAAGCTTTTATTTCCTAAAAGGGAACTGATATGGAACTGTACATTCACAGGAAGGTTACAAGAAAGCAGTTAATAAGTTAATAAGCAGACTGATTAAAGGGAAAATGATGAAGGCTCATTTGATGTGCCTCCAATTCATTCCAATTAGTGAGATTTTTAGTCGGTGAACAGCAAGTAGGCTGAGCATGCTGAAATTGTCTACCATGCATGCAAAGTTTCCAATAAATCATTATTCCACAATAAATCCTGAATAAGTATTTACTCAGGTTTAAATTGAGCATTGAGTTCCAGAGAAAAATCCTCTGCAACCACTGGTTGTGTTGTACTTTGACCTTTGTTTTCTTGCCTTTCCTTTTTCTCCCTAATTTTATGCACTCTTTTGACTTTATGTTTTTGTCTTTATTGTAATTATGTAAAATGAGGATAAAACTCTTAATATTGAAAAACAACAAATCATCAAACCACAAAACCTTGAAAGGATTAGTACCAAATATCTCTTTTGTCTCTTGAGGGATTATATTGAGCAACAAAGCAGCAACAGTAAAGAAATCGGAGACAGGTGAAGTATTGTTAGAAACACTTTCTTTATTCCACAAGGAGACTCTCAGACTCCTGGGAGATGGCTAACATAGATGTGTCCCTCCCTGCATTCCTTTGCAGAAGGAATGCAGTGTCTCCATCATGACCTGGCAGGGTTAAAGTTTCAATCAAAGCAAATGAAATCTCATTTGGCTGAGATATTTCACGTCGGTCTGACATTTGAACTTGGGAAACATCTCAAATATCAGCATTTGACATTTTAAAGAAGACAGTATTTGAAAAGATTCCAAAGCATTCACAGTTTGTCCTCATAAGAGCTTTTATTTTGGTTTTGCCTGTTATTTTGGTTTTGCCTGTGGATGCGACTCACATCCGTCTAATTTGTCTGGGCCATATGGCTGTGACAGATCTGTCTCCCTCTCCTGTTGTGAAAGCCCTTCACAGTAAGAGGTTCCACCCAACAGCCAATATGAAGTTTCCTTGGGCAAGGCACTAAACACATGCCTGTTAAACTTAAAACAGAATTCTGTGAGAAAGTCAGCTCCATGATTTGGCCCAGAATGCAGCGACATTTCAGCATTGAGATTGTCCTTATGAGGCAGCTGTAATTAAATGAAATCTCCGACATCATCAGTCCAGCATTGATGCAACTTAGAGGGGTGATTGGTCTTGCTTCTGAGTGACCCAAAGGGTGCCTGCATCACTCATGTTGGCTGGCAGGTGTACCATTGTCTTGTTTTAGTTTGACATTTAACTTAAAGCAGGTTTTTATTTGGTGCATTAAAAGCAAAATGATGATGCTCTCTGGCCAGCCCTCAGGCTCTGTGGTTTCCTATCGCTGCTTTAGAAAGAAGAAAGATTGCATTCGATAATGTGTTTTGTCTTCTCTTTTCTTTTCTTTTGATGCTGACGTGTCCTCCTTCTCCTTTTCCTTTTTCTCCCTGCTTCACTCGATGCCCATCAGGGCTAAAATGGTTGATGTTGTATCGCCACGCACAATGCCGTCAGAAAGCGAGGTTCATGTGGCGAGGAGCTTTCTCACTAAGATTTTGCGAGGCTCTATGAGGTACCAACAGCCAGCCACATCCCGTTGTGTTTGCTGGTAGTTTTTGTTGAAGTGATCGAGTTTGTACCTTGTGCTGTGTGCTCCTTCCTTCCTTTGTATTTCACACTATTTATTACTTATTTATTATAAGTATGGTGCCAGTTGTCAAAAGCAAATATCCTTTAGTTGTATTAGCAGATTTGTGTTATTTTATTTTGACCCTAAAGTTGTGTTCAGCCCAGTGATGTTCCGCCTCCTCATAGCTATTAGTTGGTCATGAAGTTTCTCTGCTTTAGTATGTGGTGTGAAATTAGGATGTTGAACACATGTAATTCTTTTCTTTTTCAACATGCTCTCCAGGAAAAACCGCTTCAAAGGGTATGTGCAAGTTTGGTGTGAGCAAAGTGCATAGTACAGTAATGTTCTCAGTTTAGCTCCGAGGTATGGATGATATTATAACATGTGCAAAATTAATTTTATTTCCAGGCCAGAAAACTTTGAGATAAAATGTTTAATAGGTCCCAAAATATATATGAGTGCAACTGAAGTGCACAGTCCTACCAAACAACCCAACACATGTTGTCAGCAGATTGTTATTGTGTAATAATACTTAGAATATTAAATTCTATAAATATTAATAACTCATTAAATTGTGAGTTTGGATCCTTATTGAAAGACATAATAAATACTAATTTGGGATCTGACTCTTCATCTGCAAATGTTGTTTTGTTTGTTGGGAGATTTAATCTCTTGGACAAAAACCCATTCAACAGAATATCTGTGTAACTCTGCAATAAATAATAATATATGTAGGTTTTTATTGGAGAACCCTTGCAACTTCAAAATTCTGTGGACTTGTTGCTAGAGTAGGAATATTAAAAGTAACACCTCATCCCAGAGTGCCAGAGTGCACAGTGGACTCTTGGAGGAGAATGATGGGGCTGCAAAAAAAAGCGTGAAAAGCCATTGCACTCCACGACTGCAATGTCAAATACTCCCTTGTGTAAAGTGTTTGGTTGCCTCTCTGTCTTGCAGGAAGAATGATCCGGGCTCGCGCCCTCATTCCTGGCACACCTCTAAGCTGACAGAAGAGGAGTCCGAGCCTGCCGGGCGAGAGGTCACCCCAGCACCAGTCTGGCAGCCAAAACATGAAGCAAGGTGAGACTAGTCTAGGTTCTCTTGGCTTTAAACAGGGCAGAACATTCATATTCAGTTAGTGATGGTGGTTTCGTGTGAAGTTTGTTCTTATTTAAATAAAAGTCATTTAAGTAACTTCTCAAACATAAAGTACTAAAGGTAGGTTTATTTACGTTTTTTTTACGTTACACACCAGGCCCAAAGAGTCGTCCAGTCAAGGGGACCAGAACAACCAGCATCAGCTAAGCAGCCAGTTCAGCTCAGTGAACAACATGGAGAGACTGGAGCGTCCCTCTCATCCCTACCCACCAGGACGTCTTTCCCCAACTAAATACATCAGCAGTGCTGAGCCACTCTGTGGACCAGGAGGCAAAAGAGACTCTGGGTTCAGCTGTTTCTCTAGCACCTCCAGCCCTCCTGTTCATGACCCCAGCACATCTGATAGGAAAAGTACCAGCACTGAAAACATTTTCTTCAAGGGTCCTCAGAGTGAAGGGCCTCAGCAGGCAGAGTGGCCCAGGTACCTTCAGCCGACGCTGGGGAACGGA
>CAKALG010000272.1:0-10152 GCA_916700815.1 Helicolenus hilgendorfi | reverse complement strand
GCCCACATATGGCAAAGGCTCAGTCCTAGCCGCGGTGGACTCGGGTTTCGAATCAGGCCTGTGGACCTTTCCGCATGCCATCTCTCTCTCTCCCCCTTTCCAAGACTCGATCCACTGTCCTGTCAATAAAATGCTTAAAAAATGCCACCAAAAAATAACTTTAAAAAAAAAAAAAAAAATGGAAAGGCGGAGAACAGTCCGTTATGCAAATGAGCCCGTCCAGCACGACGCGTCCAGCTCACGAAACTTGGACCAAGCTGTCAAAGTATCGGCGATCTAGTTCTTAAATGAAACGAGATTCAGCAGTGGCATAGCCTATTTCTCGCTTAAAATGTTTTCAGAAGTAGATTTTGGTGGATTGTTTAGACGGAGTAACAGAAAGTTTACAAGCAGGCTGCCATGTTGTTTCCTGTTTGAAACAGAAAGCAGAAAACCAGGGACCAATCAGGTGCATTCCACGATAGGGTACGCCACCACTTCACCGGCCAGTTAAGTGGAGCAGCGCGTCGCGTCCCCTAGTCTCCTCGCCGGACCCGGTAGACATGTACCTCTGGATTTAACATTATAGAAATGACCATTGACTATTTGTGTAACAATTTAGGCACAAACTCACAGACTGACCGGTCCAGACATATACTCAGTTTTGACCGAGTCTTGTTTTTCGATATCTTACTTTAAGAAATACAGTATCAACATGTTTTGCTACAAAACATATCAAAGATATTTTTTGGGCATTTCCGCCTTTGTTGGAAAGTTGCCAGTGAAGAGGCAGACAGGAATCCGTGCGGTGAGAGAGGGAGGTATGACATGCATCAAATGTCCCCAGCTGGAATCAAACCAGCGACATTGTGGTTACGTGGTATGAGCTGCAACCATTCGGCCACCAAGGCACTCCCCAGAACACTGTTTTTAATTTAACAAAAGAAATATTGTCTAAACACAAGCAGCTGTACAAGAACTCTGCCTAATAAAAGAGCGTTGATTTAAAGTAGGAGGATGATGAATCTACAAATCCAGATGGACCAGACACTGCTGGCTTTGGATACTCTGACATATTTTTACGCTTGGTGCTAAGAACACATTTCGGTCAGTCAAAAAGGTATTGAGGTTTGATACTCAGCCCTGTTCATAATGGGAATTGTTGCAAATTAACAATATATGATGTAATGTCCTGTAATATCCCACTTTTAATCTCCCCTATATTCTTAAAATACGCTGTTGAAACATACATGTATTTTAAATTACACATTATTTTACATGAATCCGTTTTAATAGCCACGTCATATATGTGGAGAGGGTGGAAAAACACTAATGTGCATACATTAATGGCACCCACAGTGGGAAGTGGGAGAAGCTATTTTGACATGCGTGCTGGCTGAGCAGCTCTTTGACCAGCAGTTGCAAAAAAATGATCCCCTCGTGTTTGGATTCATCGTTCTGCATCCATGACTTGTTATCAGATTGTTCCTGTAACACAGAAACCAGTGCTCCTCTGACCATGGGTGTAGGAGTTTTTCGCTGTTTTTGTAATGGCTATCTGAGCTCCAGTGCTCCAGGCTTGAGGATGAAGTTGTAATGGGCAGGGAGGAGGTGGATCTTCACCGCCTCCATCATGAGTCACGACTGACTCAACTGCACTGACCTACTCCCTACAGCTCACAGCTCTATAGCCCACCTCTCTCTCTCTCTTTTTCTCTCTCTCTCTCTCTCTCTCTCTCTCTCCTTGACTCGCTCTCTATCGCTCTTTCTTCATTTCTTTCCTTCTTTCCCCTTGGATGATGCTACACTCCCACTCGGCAGCAGCTGTATGCATAATCTCTCTGCGCACATGTATCTCTATATGTGGGTGGGGTATCTATTATGAAAACATATCTGACACTTTGTACAGCAAGCACCTTTGGCAGAATTTACATTTTTAATCAGAAAGTTCACTGACTTTCTCTTTCCAGAGCTGCAGCAGCATCTGCATCTTTCACTTCTTACCTTTGAATTACAAACGACCTTCAAGTGATGAGAGAATCTACTCCTGATTTTGAAGCATCCCAATAAATTATTGTGTACAGCAGCTCCTGCATTTAAAGATTGTGTGTTTTTGATTCTAACCCCACGTCCTGTTGACCGGTGCGATAAACCACTTCCATAATTAATATAAAATCTCATAGAGCTGAATGGGTAGATTGTTTCATTTACATTTGTAAATGTAAACCTGTTACTCTGATTTGTCGTAATATAACACAATAGTCATATGTGTCTGCGCTTATAGTTCTTCTTCTATCTGCATTGTCTTCATCACATTTTCCAACCTGGCAAGTGCACAGTGTGCAATAAAACTCAATGTGTCAGAGTGAGACACATTTTGCCAGTGAATATTAATTAGCTGTTGTTTCTCCGTCTGATTGTTAGTGGTGATAGTCTGCCAAGAGACACAGTTGTCTATTTGCTCATCCCCATTCTGCATGCATCATTTACTTAGATTTGTGTTTCCCTCAATAGACTACATCCCATTATGATCATTGGAAATTAAAATGTTATGAGGAAAACATTAAACAAAATGAAAGCTAAATAATTGTAATCATGCGTGCCAAAGGCATTACATCTGTGATGGAGTTACTATATGCAAAAACATGACCTACATTGTCACACATCGGAGCATTCAAAAGTAAATCTGGTGCACATTGGGCATGGATACTGGCTTGTTTTGGTGCTTCTTTATCTATGACTCAGACAAAGTCATGATGTGGGAAAGTGAGTGGGCATGTGTATGTGTGTGCGTGTCCTTGTCAAAATGTGTGCACACTCATATGCATACATTTCAATGTTAAATAGATACTTGTGCTTGTGTTTAAATGTGTATGAGAATGCAAAAAGGCATACATGCAGCCATGTGTGTGTGAGAAAGAGTCAAAGGGCTCGAGATGGTTCAGTGCAACTTAAAAAGCTTTGGGGTTGAACCAAACTTAATGTGAAGATTTCACGCTGCTTTGGAGATTGTTAAAAGTTAGAGGCATCAGCTGCACCTTACTCATGGAAGGTACACAACATCTCAACAACAGCATCAGATTTGTAAGAGCCACAATGATCCAGATGGGGTCCTCTGCTCATTGAACCACTCCAGATTTGAATAAGAAACACTGAAAAAAATGGCAGCTATTTAGGGAGAGACACGAGGCTACGCGACAGTCTTTTCACAAAAGGGATGGCTTTTTAATCCATAGAGGAAAATGTGCCAGACGTTTCAGTTCTATTAACTTTGATGACTTGCGTGTATTTGTGTGTGTGTCTGGGTGCTTGTGTGTGGGCAATGATACCTTGGTATATTTTCATTTTGCTCTATGAAAAGAGACTGTTGGTGCTGTGACTGCTCTGTCAAGTGGCTCTCCTCTATTCACACTAATGTGTTTCCTCTTTTTCCTCTGCAGGGCCCATTGAGATACTTGAGCTACGAGTGGAAGATTGTTTCATCCACGGATCGACCCTGGTTGATCAGAGCGGGAGGAACCACGAGCTGAGGCCAAGCAGCAACCTTTTTTTATATGAATCACTAATGGCTCTCTATCACCAGGAGATTATCTAGACAAATTAATACTTTTACTTTTGAGCACTGAACAACCTCCAGGCACAGTTGTGCCAGGGCAATGTTACTGTGAAACTGGTGAAATAGGAAGGGCAGTCACTGTATGTAAGTTTATACAGATAGCTGAATTTATAGATGTGGAGGTGATATTTTTGTTACGTTGAATTAAAGATTAGAATGCTGCTGAAACCCTATCATCTGAAATAAAGAGGCAGGATTAGATGAAGAGGTACAACATGAGGTGAAATGATGTCAGCCAGTATTTGATTGATGTCTACACAGACTTTTGCTCTGTGCATACTCAGATGGAAATCAATAGCTCCACTCAACCGATGGAATTTGCCTTTTAAGAATTGTAATTGTTTGTGTCTGGAGAGCCCGATAGGTCTGCCTGTGAGCATAACACTGCTGGACTGCAGATGAGGAGAAAATGATATCATGTCAGCGATGTGCCGTATGCTCAATCATAGTGTATTTTTGGAAAGGTTTGAAATGAATGAAGATGTGGTCACTGATCTGTGTCCAGACATTATGTTTATCGTACATCACAATCTATGTGCTCAACTGGTGCCATGCAAGCTACGTTTTTTTCACAATAACATGCAGAACTACAGTATAGTGCCATAGTTACAGCTTTAAAGGATCGCTGAAGAAGTAATAATTTGCATCAAATTTTCTTTGTATACAAATATACATGTACATGTTTGATATCTATATATTTCAGGCATTTTTCTACAGAGACTTTAACATTTAAAGAGATGATATTTTTGATATTGTGTTGGATGACTGAGAGGTATTTTGACGAAAGCTGACATTCCCTCGAGGTACGTGTTTTTCAGAAGGGCTCAGCAGGATGAGTTATTTATATATAGCAACAGGATAGTGTTTGTATGGATGAAAAACAAGTGCTTCAGTAATATCACTTCAAAAAACTTTACAGAATGGGCTGTATTGTGAGAGAGAAAATGTAAGGTGGAGAAGATGAATGGCGTAAACCAAATACCTAGTTGTGCTTTATCAGACGGGAGGCATGGGGCTGAATGAATGCATGACTGACTCTTCACTTTGTCCTGCCATCACTGTGTTTTTCTATGCATTTCTGTGGAGAGGCTGTCTGTTGGTGGGTCCAACATGCAGGGTACTCTGCTCTCCATAATACAGAGTTAAGAAGTATTCCCTCTCATTTACTCATATGAAGTCCATCAGGTTATTTTTGGCAGCCTCTATAAACCTGACAAATGTCCTGTTTACCACATTGTTTAGGCCCATTATGCATTGGTAATTCAATAATGATAATATTAAAGTTTATTCATATAGCACTTATAGAAAACAGATATTATAACATGCTTTACTAGAACAAAGTGAAAAATAAAGAAACAAAGGGAAGAATAGCTGAAAACATTTTCATAGGTTATTTTGGATCAATAAAATTGTGGGAAACGTACGCTGGAGAGCAACAACGCAGCCTCTCTCCATATTCAGACTTGAGGCACCACACTTGTAAACTCCACCTCTTTGTTCTCACTGGACACAGAGACCGAATTCATGACCAAACTTCAATCAGGAATCAGTTATAAAGATGATTGGAATGTCTCAAAAAATCTGTCTGTGATATTTTGTTGTGTGTGTCCACAAACTGTTGGAAAATAACTTGTGAGAAGTAAACACTTTACACTTAATGTTGGTGTGTCTGTGTGTGTTTTATGGACTGAACAATAAGTTGAAGTACGGAAGGGGTTGATTTTATGTCTGTCTTCCTTATTATAAGCTGTGCTCTTATGCAAATGAATCTTTTAAAGTGTTAAGACTCTGTGAACTGGGAGTCAAATAGAGGAAATTAAACCAGCTGCAAGAGCATCACCCTTAATCAAAGTTACCAAAAAGCAGTGTGAGCAAACATTTGAGAAATACATTAAATGGCAACAGCAGATGCATCAGTTAATTGAAGATTAGTGTGATGCGATAGCAGGCAGGCAGTGCTAAAGGCCATCAGCTGTCTCCAGAAGATATTCTAATGAATTCATAGTGGTTTGTCGTGGTCATACGCAGTATAACACGGGCTAAAGCCAGCAGCTTAATGCCTTAAAAATTAAGGACAGGGTCATAGGAACAGGGCTGTGGTTGCCTAAAGGACAGAGAGGCGGTTTTCAGACTGGAACATTACGAAAATGTGCTGAGAAAATGTGCACGGGAAAAGTACATGTTTGCCTCACTGCCTCGATGCCCCTAGGTTGGAGGCACTATCACTGGCATTGTTGTCAATGTAAGCAGTATAAACTTACTTACCAGTACTTACTGAAGCTTATATTCGTAATATAATAAATGTATTATTGATATACTAGTAATATTCTGAATTAATTACATTGATGAATTATGAGCCAATGGACCACAGACACATTTTGCAGGTTTCTCTGTGGTATTTTGCAGGTTTAACCTTAACTCTAAAGTTCTGTTGTTGGTTGATGCAATTTTGTTCATGCTGGACATGAAGAGAGACGGTCTAAATCCTCTACAAACCTTCCTGCCACAACAGATTGACACTAACACTCCTCTCCGAAGACATTACGCAAAATACTACAGCATATGATAAATATAGGAACCCTGTGTTGCAAGTTCCTCTTTTTTAAGCAGAACTATTCTATCAAACATTGTCAAGGAGACACCAAACAATACATTTGTGTCATTCTATATCTGTTCAAGGCCTTTTTTTATTTTAGTGTTGAAATGTATCTCAAATACTGTACTATACTGTATTGCAATTGTACTTTACTTGAGTATCTTACTTTGAAGATCAACATTTTGCACACAAAACATATGATGCATTGTTAAAGATTAAGCAACTAAACTGTATACTAGTAGTTTTAATTAGCCTTTCTTCAACCAGCCACGACAGTTAAATGCTGCTTACATGTTACATCATACTCCAGTGGTATAGAACTGCACTTGTTTTATGTATTTATGTTTTATGTTCATGTCTGTGTGTGTTCTTTGTTTCAGCTGGATGGAAAACAAATTTAAAGTTGAAAGTAAAATAACACTGAAAGAGACAATTAACTGGTGGGTAACCGATACGTAGTACATCTTTCTACAAGGCCTATATCTTCTACAGTGAGTAAAATCATGAATGCAGGATTTAGTTGAATATTTTACCTTGAGGTATTGCTACTTTTCAGGGCTGCAGCTAACAATTATTTTAATCATCAACTATTGATTTGATTAACTGAAAAATCTCCATAATTCTCAAAATATGCAGTTTACAATCACTTAAGAAAAGAAACCATATTAACAGGCTGGAACAAGAGAATCTTTGGCTTTCTTTCTGGTTAAAAATGACTGATATATCAAATGTTAATCAATAATTGTTTCAGCTCTTCAACAATTACTCAAGTAAAACATTTCAGTGCCTCTTCCACCGGTATATATTTTGCTGCAAGTTGTGCTGTGTTATGTCCCAGTCCTTTATCGATATCAATATTAATCAATATCTAATTATTGGAAGTTTTAATCAGTTAGAAATCAAGTCTGATGTATGGCAGATATAGAAAATAATAACTTAAACAAAAAGGTTAAAGGGACTGTTTGTAACTTCTTACACGTATAAATCACCCGGGTCGGTTTCCCATGCGCACTCGCACATGCGCGCATATGCATCAGACAGCAGGAAGAGCCAACACTAGGATCGGCAGTGATTCAAGGAGAGACCTTCGTCTGGTCAGCTAACATTACTGCCAAGCAGGTGAAATATAGAGTGATATTGTGGTTTTAGCTGACGTGTGTCGCCTCACTGTTTTGAGCGATGCTTGTTCATGTCTATCTAGAGCGATCAAGCGCGAGCCCAACGCTGACTTTCGTTGACTTAACGGCCACAGGTGTCACTGTTAACAGGCATTTCTGAAAGTTACAAACAGTCCCTTTAATACATGTTGAATATTTTGAATAGATGTAAAAAATGTAAGATATACAATTGAGACAGAATAATTTCCACAATATCTATAATATTCTATTAAATTGTAAATAAAAAAATAGTTGTTAGCCCGCATAGTCTTTTCCAGATGCAGGTGTAGACAGCAGCCTGTAGCAGCTGTACAAATACCTCCTTTCCAAGGGCAAAGACGGGGTGCGCATGTTTTAGGTTACCGCTTATCCGGATGACGACGTTTCACGAGGACGACAGCAGAGCTGTAATGACGACCCCGCTCAGTCGGGCTGTCCGCGTACTACACATCGAGTGCCCCTCCCTGTTTGGTCACGTGACCGGGAAGAAAAAGGAAAGAAAGTAGGAAGAAGAGCGATAATCAATAACATCCATGGGGAAGAGCGATAACGGGAGAAAAATAAACAACAGAGACATATCATTATCTACCCGACAGGAGGAGGAGGCGTCTCTATCAGCAGGTAATAAACACCTACTTAACATAATACTGTTGTGAGTTTAACTAACTGAGTGCTAGCTGCTGCTCGGCTGTAAACTGCTGACGCTAGATGATCATTAGTATTCACTGAATGCGTTCAGCTAGTCAGCACACAGAGAGAGAGACTTCTGTCTTTCAGCCAGTGTTCATTTATAGTCGTGTCTCTGTGTTACTGAAACTGTTAAATTTATCCCGAGATGAGTTCCTGCAAAGTGCTGATGTGTCAAAAGCTTGTGACCAACCCCACCAACCAACCAGACACCATTATATGCTAGCAGAGGTGGAAACAACACAGCTAATGTGTTTAACATGTTATAGCCTCTCATGACTGAGACTAACTAGACCTCTCACTTCATGACCGTCTTTTACACTCGGACTTATTAAAAAACAACAAGAATACGTGATCTTAACTGGCAGTTTGTGGGGTGAAAGAGAAAAAGTGAGTGTAAAACGCCTTTTTGTCTTCTCCAGCCTTCATCTGGAAACAGAGAACAAGACAAAAGAAGATGTTAAGTTATTAGCTCCAGATGTGATGGGAGGACAGTGGTGGATGTCAGCTGGATATGAGATAAACACGTAAGTAAAAACATCCTTTATACATGTGTAGTTTATTTACAGCATTAACAACACCTATTTTTTATTTATTTATTTGCACATATATAAAACTGCACAAAATCCAGTCAATGAAAAAAAAACAAGAAATGTGTCAGGAGAGGTCAAGAAGCCACAGGCCTATAAAAAAGGAAACAACAACAACAAAAAACAACAATAACAAAAAAGGAAGAAAAATCTAAACTAACATAATTTTTAAAATCCAACCAGTGGAAAACGATCCAAGAAAAACAATGAAATACATACAAAGAAAAGAAAATATATCAGACTGCTTACCTTATGCTCATTTCTTGCTACTGTGACACCCTTAGATGACTTGTATGTACTAAACATTGTCACTGATAAGTGCAAGGAAAGTTGTTTTGCTCCCTTTTGTAGCCATTCCACTTTGGGTTGATTTTTTTCCTTTTCTACCATTGGCAATGCGACGTAGCAGCTTGAATGACATTTTAATAACTGTGTGGCAGACGAGAACAGATGTATGACTGTACAACTTGTCAGTAGAGGTCAAGAAGCCACAGGCCTATACAAAGGAAACAACAACAAAAAAACAACAATAACAAAAAAGGAAGAAAGATCTAAACTAACATAATTTTTAAAATCCAAACAGTGGAAAACGATCCAAGAAAAACAATGAAATACATACAAAAAAAACAGTACAGAAGAAAATAAAATATATCAAAAGATAATTACATATCATTAATTAAATGTGATGATCATTTCCTTTTAAAATGTTCTAAGGATAACGAGCTCTCGATAACATGTATTTTGGTGTTCCATATTTGTACACCACGATATCTGAGAGAGTACTGCATGTGAAAGCTACTACACAAACAATTCGTTCTGCTAAATGAGGTGATGTAGATGAGGTTACACTTGTGTCCAGCCTTACTTTAACTTCTTAACAGATTAAAACTGGATTAGTTTGTCGTTTACACCCGAGGGAAGGTCTGAGCACTAGTTTACAGTTGAACATGTGATTACACCACATAAAAGTTGGCCTACATTTGCAGTGGGTCAAGTCAATGCAGTGTTTTTCTATGCTACGCTATAGTTTTACTGTGACAACACTATGTCCGAGGTTATGTCTGTGTACCTGTAGTATGACAGGTGATGTAAAAGTGAAAGATCAGTGTTCGTACTTCCCTAGGAATTTCCAGTATGCCTCACGAAGAATGTCTGCTTGGCAAACATCTGCCCATCTAAAGTTACCAAGAGCAAAACACTGTATCAATCTCTTTTTGTTTTGTACCTGATCCTGTGCTCTGACCTGCTTTTTAACAAGAGAAGAGCAAATAGACTGTTTGCCGACTGAACACATCCTTATTATCATATTACCATGTCAATAAACTAAAAGTATACAGCCTGTTAGCCCTGAGAGCAAACAGCCTGCAGGTTTCTCTTTCAGCAAACAAAGATTAGCACAACTTAAAGAAGCAACTAATGTGCCTGGGGACCACCTCTGTCTTTGCAGTGTTCTTTAGGTCAAGAATCTACTGAGGAAAAGGAGGAGGGGACGAGATGAAGCTGAACGAACGCAGCGTGGCGCACTAC
>CAKALG010000271.1:0-11288 GCA_916700815.1 Helicolenus hilgendorfi | reverse complement strand
GCCCTGCTGCTGCTGCTGCTGGTCCGCTGGTCCGACAGCAGTAAGTAAACACTCACATGCTAGCTGCTAACTAGCTCTCTAAGTCACCTCTGACATGTGTGTGGGGGCTGATGATGAAATATGTTATTAACTGGGGCTTTAACTCTAGATGTTTTGCAACCTTTCTGCCAAAAATAGTGCTTAAATCCACAGAGTTATGTGACCTTCTCTTGTTCTTGCAGGTTAATGAATGTCTTTATTGTTTTAGTTTCGTTGTCTCCTCAAGAGGCCAACCAGTTCCTGAGCAGACACAGGAGAGCTAATCAAGTGTTCGAGGAGACGAAGCAAGGACACTTGGAGAGGGAGTGTGTGGAGGAAAAGTGCTCCAAAGAGGAGGCCAGAGAAGTGTTTGAAAACGACCCAGAGACGGTGAGTTATATTATTATTATGTCACCAAAACCACCACTAAAGTTGTGTTTTTTTAGTCCCAAGGTTGCATGCAGGTTGCAACCAAAACACAACCACAACACCACACCTTCTTCTTCTCCATTGAGGCACTGCAGTAACTAATCAAAAGTCTGTTAACTAATCAAAACACAACCACAACTGTGGCTCAGAGGGTAGAGCAGTCGGAAGGTCCGTGGTTCGATCCCCGGCTGCTCCGGGTCACATGTCGATGTGTCCTTGAGCAAGACACTTAACCCCAAATCGCTCCTGAAGGCATAGCCATCGGTGTGTGAATGAGTATTTAGAGTAGATCAGGGCAAAGTTGACACCTTAGTAGCCTCTGTCATCAGTGTATGAATGTGTGTGAATGCTGACATGTAGTGTAAAGCGCTTTGAGTGGTCGGAAGACTAGAAAAGCGCTATATAAATTCAAGTCCATTTACCATTTACAACACCACACCTTCCTCTCCATTGAGGCACTGCAGTACTAAAAAAAACTCTGTTAACTAATCAAAACACAACTGTTGTTTTTACCACCTGGCAGTTGTTAGAAAACATAAGGTTGTTTATATCATGTTCATATTGACTGTAAATTGATGACTGTAATGCAACAGTAATGATTCATTGTCTGGGCTGCTGGTGTTCATGCTCCAATAAGTCTGTGTGAATGCTGATAGCTGTCAGTGTACAAAATATTCCCACGTCAAGGACATGGCATGTTATCTAATTGTTTTTGTCTGTTTCTGTGACAGACATTGAGTCAGCGTGACTAAGCTTTAGTTTATGAAATACAGTTTTTGCTATCCCTACACGCCCTATCATACTTCTATGCACAAAGGCGCTTGTGTGTCTTAAATATATTCAATTTGACCCTATCTACTGGAGATCTGCTTGGCTTATGGGATGCCAAACATGGCAAACTCCATCTCTGTACTCACCATCTGTATGGCTGTATGTCTACACATGCCTATTTTTAAATATCCTGCATGTGAATTGTGCAAACAATCTCCTCTGATTCGGATTGGGAGCTACTTAGCTGTTGATCATGGGCTGAGAAATTTGCTTCATTTACACAGTAATGCACATTGCCTCGCTAATCTGTATACATACTCCCACCCTCTCTTTCCTATTCGATGTTTACCAACATACAAAATACATCACACTGTGTGTATTCAGGAACTTTTACTGCAGATTAGTTTCCATTCTGCATTCATGAATGCACAGATTAGCCTTTCCATGCATGTGAACATGTAAGCCTATTGAATATGTTCTATATGTGCCATATATGCCAACAAGCCCCAGAGATATAAATAGCGTAACGTGTCAGAAAACGTGGAACGCGGGCTATTAAGTCTTTTAACACCTGTACATGGTGTGTTGCACGTTTGAATGTTACTCGGTAAGCTAAATTACAGTGTGGGCCATTTACAATGCAGACTCCTGCCCAAACCCCTTTTAGAATGTTAAATAATAGCAACAAGTTAAGTGAGAGATTCAGATGAAGGTTTAACTGTACGTGTTTCTTAATGGTGCGTTGGGGATGCTGCTCTGCTGTTTAACGATCGCTGTCACTCTTGAAGTTTTGCCATTGTGAATTGTAGCGGCGAGGGGGTGAATGAGGCAATCGATGACTCAGAGATTACTCGTAAGATTATCCAAGTGGACAGACATGGAAGCTGATGGAGGGAGGATTAAAGCGAAGTCGAGCTGGATTCAGAGGAAAAGGGGAAGTCAGGTGACATTAGTTGAGTTTGAATCATCTGGACGTACATCCTTAGGATAGCGTTGGTGTGCGTGTAGTTTTCTACCAAGTCGTGCCACAAAGCTGCAGACTCATTCATAGCTGCATTATTCATTCTGAAAGTGGTGCCCATTTCTGACTCTGCATTTTCTTCTGCTGCAGCTTTCTGACTCTGCAGGGAGAGGGAGAGTTCTTGGATACTCATGATTATCTTTGGTCACGCACACACAATCACACCAAGGCTCTGGTCTCTCACTTGTTTGGTGAAATAAAGAGGTGTCACACAGCTGACTGTTATGACCTCACTACATCTTAACCAAATGTGACTGACCTTTGCAAATCATTTGTTGCAGCAAATCAGGGGTATAATCAGGCTTAACATTGTGTAATATGTTCCTAGGTTTAGCTGACTTTTGATAACCAAATCTTACAAGAGACTTGTTCACCTCAGTCTGCTGCACCTGGCTCCTACTGCAGCAGCAGCAGCAGCTCTCTAAAGTCTCTAGTACTCCAGAGCCAGTCTTTCCAATGGTAGATTATCCACAAATTTTGACCTACATGTGGAGGAGTACTGCAGCCAGGAGGTGGGAGGGATGCTACTACTATCAGGAATGCAGAGAATCCTCAGGAAGCCTTTGGCAAAGGGCCGCACCCATTAGAGGGAGGACACATAGATAACAGAGTAATCATATTGTAATCTCTCTCCTGACATTAAACACACACACACAGACGGAAATGTCAAAATTAATGATTGTTTATTTATTTCACTCCCATGAGTATGAGCACAGAGATCAGGCATGAAACGAAACCAAATCCTAGATTATGTCAAGTATTAAAGGAACTCGCCCCCACTAATCGTAGGCATTTAGTTCTGTTTAGATTTTTGTTTATACGCCTACCTAACTGTATCCCTCTCTTTCCACCTCTTCTCCCTGGTTTAGGACTACTTCTATCCCAAGTATTTAGGTAAGTTTTCATTCTGACTAAACTCTTCATCTCTACTCCTAACTGCCGACTTGACTGATTATATGTTTGTAATATCTTCGTTTCATTTTTCTTTTTGTCTAGCCTGTGTGGAGAGGTTTGGAGATGCTGAAAAGAAGAAACAGGATCTGATTACATGTGTTCACAGTAAGTTTTATGCCCTCTCATCTGTATCTTAATTTTAGAGCTCGATGGCAGAACTGTGGACAGGTTGATAGATAGGTCTTTTTCTCATCCTTCCTTTCTGTCGTTCTTGTCACTGTGTAAGTATTAGTAGAGAGAGGCACCTAGTTGTAGTGTGGGGTTGGGCTGCACTGCAGTATCCCCGCTCTGCATCACACTCAGGCACACACACACTCTCTCCAAGCAGAAAAGGAAAAGGAAGGAAGGAAGGAAAGATGATGAAACAGTGCTGAATCTCTTTGGCAACCCCAGGTCAGTTTTTGCAGCGTGACACACCGGACTGATTCCGTGACTTTGAGGTAGCCTGAGCGTGCTATATGTGCGTGCGCTCAGGTATCCGTGAGTAATCTTGCAGCACTTTGCTACAGTGATGCTGCGGATTGGTGAATGAGTGACACACCCCTTCAGTCGTCACATACTCGCTCACTATCTCTTGGTTGACTGCACCAGCGTCTTCGTGAGTTGGCTGAGCGGAGGAGTGACGTGAAAGAGAAAGTCTGACGTGAGTGGAGCACAGGGTTTCTGCTGCATCAGGATACAGGAGACCAACCCGGCTTTACTGCTATTGGCTGAGGAGCCTCGAGGGGGGGTTTCCATGACTCAGCTGCAGCATCATGACACGGCAGCTCATCAGCTATCTCTCTCTCACCACTTCTCTCCCTCTGTCGCTGCAATTCTCTGCCCCATCTGTCTCCTGCCTCAGTGCAGTCTAGTGGTGGGTGGTATACCCGGATCAAAGCACATCATTCCACTAATTCCATTTATGGAATATTTCTGACATGGGATTTTACAAACATGGCATGTTATGAAAAGATACAGTTTCGGCTTCAGACAGTGTTTATTCTCCCACTCCTCCTCCCTGTTTCTGTTCCTTTAGGCTGCAGTTTGCAGACTCACATGTTTTGTGAATTGCTCTGCAGAAAAATGGAATCATTAAAAACACATTTTCTATTCTCTAGCATATACTGTGTGAAGTGAAGTGAAGCTGCTCTGTAAACTTCTGTAACGGGCTTATCCAAATTGCCATTGTGGTAGCCCACAGTGTGTGCTTTATTAAATGAAATTAAATGTGGGCATGCTGTTAAGGGACCTCTAAAATGTTAAGCAGAGGAAACAAGTGAGGCTCCTGTGGTTGGTGACCCTGTTTGCTCATAGACCCCAACATATTACTAACCAGGAGCTTTGGCCAATTTGATCTGATTCATTTAAGGACTGCCCTTAGAAGGAGGCACATAAAGAGGCATGTAGAGATAAGAACAAGTTGCTCTGACTCAAATGATGAACAGAACAATATTATGGAATTTAGTTTGTTAAGACATGTCGAGCATCTCTGTAGAGCTGCAACGATTAATGGATTAGTTGTCAACTATTACATTATTCGGCAAATTCTCTGATTCCAGCATCTTAAATGTGAATATTTTCTGGTTTCTTTACTCCTCTATGACAGTACTGAATATTTTTGAGTTTTGGACAAAACAAGACATTTGAGGACGTCATCCAGGGCTTTGGGAAACACTAATCAACATGTTTCACCGTTTTCTGACGTTTAACAGACCAAACAACCAATCGATTAATCAAGAAAATAATCGACAGATTAATCGATAATGAAAATAATTGCTAGTTGCAGCCCTACTTCTTAGTAATCGGCCAACAATATTGCATGGTCGTCCACCAATCGGAAAGTCGGTGGTTCGATACCCGGCTGCTCCAGGTCACATGTCGATGTGTCCTTGAGCAAGACACTTAACCCCAAAAGCTCCCGAAGGCATAGCCATCGGTGTGTGAATGAGTATTTATATTAGATCCTGATGGGCAAAGTTGGCACCTTAGCAGCCTCTGCCATCAGTGTGTGTGAATGGGTGAATGCTGACATGTAGTGTAAAGCGCTTTGAGTGGTTGGATGACTATATAAATGCAAGTCCATTTACCATCTAAAGGTTTTTAGAACATTGGCTCCACTTAATTATGAAAAGCATTTTTTTTACAAATGTATAGAAATTTATTTAATAAGTTGATCAATGCATGATTTACTAGTAACCAACACAGTTAGCAGATTATTAGCTAAAATAAATCAAAATAAATAAGTATGGCCGTGTAAAATTAATCATCCACATATATCAACGTATAACTACAGGCATCATTTTCATATTGGTTCTGATGATTGATGATATTTTAAGGTAATTCTTGTCCCTATATAGCAAGCTGACTAATATGTTTTGGTATTTTAGAGAATATTTAACCTGGTAATGCACCTTAAATGCATTTTTGGTATTGTGGTAGCTCACAGAACCCAGTTGTTTCAGATTATAGGTAACATTTTGAAAGATCTTGATGTATTGATGAAAACGTGGGGTCATCACTTTACTCAAAGCCCTTTATTTTTCTTTTTTACGGTTGTGTGTCTTTATTTATTCTCACGATCGATGGTTCACCCTTTGTTTGTTGTGAGTATCCACTGGGAATCAATAAAATTCTCACAGCTGGAGCATGTAGTTGATTGACTGGTTTGCCGCTATATGCAGCACCCACGTGTTAGTAGTTTAGTAATAGATGTATTGCTAATGGAATTAAGGTATTTCTATGTACAGTATTGTACGTCATTCAGTGAAAAGGCTGTGCCTTTGTGTTTCACATGTGATCTTATCTCTCTCCTGCTCTCCTAACACTGTCCTTTTCTCTCTCTGAACTCCAGCTAACATGCCCAGACTTGTCGAGCAGTCGAACTCCACTGCTGGGAAAAGGAAAGTGCATGGGGAGAGAAAAGATTTACACATGTGCTCACTAACACAAGCTTGGGGCGAAAGAGAGGGCTCAAGTGAAACTATTTAATAGAAAAATAAGACAAACAAAGGTTGAATTTCTATTTGATCTTGGGTTTTTATTAGCTGGAGGACAGGTATGCTGGGAAGGACAGAATTAGGGCATCTCCAGCAGGAGGGCTTAGGCAGCATTAGGCTATTTATATTGAACTCCTGATATGCAGAACATGAGATATGCCCTTCCTCTGTCTGGTGTCAGTATAGAGTTACACTCATCGTATGCATCCGGTTTGTGCAGACTCAATTTTAAAGCATTAATCACACTTTGTTCCTCTGTGTTTCTCTGTCTGTGTTTGTTTTTCTCACTTGAAGATATTCCAGACCAGTGCTCTCCTTCTCCCTGTAATGCCAGAGGTACGGTGCGCTGCGAGGACAAAAAGGGCGACTTCCTCTGTCACTGTTTCACAGGCTGGGCAGGAGCCAGATGTGAGAAAGGTACTGTCATTGCTATGGAAAGGGGGAGAGGTTATATAGTTGGACACTGTGTGCTAGAGCTCAGCAGAGGTTGGATTTTTGCACCGTCACTTTGTGTCATATCCAGAGTCTCTGGATAGATGTCATAGTGTCTGTGACCTTGATTCTGACTGTGCCCTACACTGATAGAAAGATCTGGCTTCCCATCACTGTCATTAGTCACATACTTGTCAAATATCTTTGTTTCTCATCATGTTAATGTGAATGTTTCTTATTTTGACCTCACAAAACTCTACTTCTAGTGTTTCTGTTTCACTTTTATCTTACAAGTGCAGCTGTTGTTGTTGACATGCCTCTTTAATATCCAACTGCTGCTGCTGCTATTAATGATGTGTGAATGGTGTGTCAGGTCAATATGAACTGCATGTATGGGAAACCACAGCAGGAATCTATTTGTCTCATTAGAGGTCAGAGCTAGTTACTGTGTATAGATTTGAGGGGAAGCTAGCATTGAAAGTTCTTTTGCAAGGGAAATGTAACAAAGTGTATAAGCAGGAACTGGAAAACACACATAATACATACACAGACATACTGTGAGGGAGAGGGAAACATGGTTGATTTATGGCACAGCCACCATTCCTCACATTTCCACTGTGACTCATCCTGCCACCTTACTGTGCGAGGAAACCAAAACAGATTCAGTTTGACTCGGTCTGAGTCTTTTCCACTTGACGACCGCACTCCTGCTAAACACTCAACTGCAACACTCAGCCACAATGACATAGTGTGTCAGTTATTTGTGAGGCGTTTAACAAAGTACAAATTCATTCACATTTAGCTTTTCAAACTGTATCAAACTGGCAATTCACGCTGTGCGCTCTTGTTCAGAATTTCAAAATTCAACTTTCAAAATGAGTTACGTTAAATCCAACCCGATCCTGAATTACAATGAGAAATCTTAACACATGCCAAACAGCCTAATGCTGTTCACAGCCCCATGATGATGTTTTTCCTGCGTTCATGTTGACTGTACACTGTACGTTCCTATTTGCAGATGTCGACGAGTGCAGCAAGAGAAATGGAGGGTGTGACCACGAGTGCAACAACACTATGGGCAGTTACCGCTGCTCCTGTCGCCAAGGCTACATGTTGGTAGGACGCCACATGTGTAACGGTGAGCACATCATACAACAACTGGAATCATGTCAATACTGGAGCTGCAAATAACACTTTGTTTGACTCAGTCTTTTGATTCCACTTCAACTATAACAAATATTATTTCTGCTGTTATTGTTGTATATATATTTTGAATGAATTAGCAAGGGAGTGTATTGTGGGAAGTCCCTTTAGTAATCCAATGGCAGTGTTTTTCTGTCTTGTGACATAATTATCTTTGTAAGTCCATAAAGAGTAAATTATTTAGTTAATGATTTAGGCAAAAACACATCAACCTCACAGACCCTTTGCCAGGTCCAACATTAAAAAGTCATGTTGTGCAAAGAAGCATTGTCTAAACCCACAGAAGTCATGATAAAAACACCTTTTCCACTTGATTTAATGGTACCAGCCTCTGAAAATGGTGTCTTCAGTGTAAATATGTGTGACGTAGTTTCAGTGAGTGCTGGAACAAGCTGATACTGTAGAAGATCACATGAAAAATCACACTTTATTTATTTATTTTTTAATTAGGAAAAATGCTATGTGTCAACTTGTCATGAGTTCATATATACCAAATATTTGATTGTGCTCCTTGTAGTTTCTGAGATACAGACATTTTCTTATCATACTATATCTAGTATTTGGGCACATGGGACAACCGTTTTTTCCTAAAATATGATAGAGTCTATTGCAAAAACAGTAGTCCCATGTGCCCAAAGACTAGATATAGTATGATACCTTTTCAGCAAAATGATTTCACAGATTTTGAAAATTTCTTCACATTTGTGCTTAGGCAAGCCCAGAGAACACTTCCACAAAAGGAAATTAAATATTTCAGTTGCGGGCACAAATGGGTTAACCAATCAGGACCATAAATTACTAGCATCTGACTTGTCACTGATTTTAATTTCAATTCAGTTTAGGTGTCAGATGTCTTTTCCTGACCCATTTTTTTCCTGACACTAATGAGCAAAGATACAAATAACCTCCTCAGATCATGTCCTCCTAGCTGAGGAGTTGACTTTATAGTCTTCCTGGTTCTGTTGAATTTCCACCAGACTTTGACCGGTCCAGCTGACCACATTTTGTTTTCTTTCAGATGTGAATGAGTGTGAGGACCCAGGTGTGTGTGGAACTGCACGGTGCGAGAATACGGACGGCAGCTATGATTGCTTGTGTGATATCGGCTATGTCTACGACAATGAAACCAAGAGCTGTGTTGGTAAGTGTGTATACACACACAAAGACACACGAACACATAGTCTCATGAGAACTGACTGGGTAGCAGCTTCAGCCTCAGCAGGACTTGATGCAGCTGTGTTGTGGGGTCAGGACAGGAATGCAAAGACATTTGGAGAAATTCTGTATAAGTAGGTAACAGGTCACCATCTCCATGCTGTTAGAGAAAGTTAATTTCAGGTCGGAAAATAAATATGCAGACTGACGCTGTGATTCTTCTTTGCTTGGTACTCTTTTTGATTTCAAATGTGGTCAGAACAGAAATAGTTATAAAAGCAAAATAAATGAGGTAAAATGCAGTAGTCAGAATTCACAAACACACAACGAGACATGCCATACTTTAAGTTTACATGTTAGAGAAGTGTTTGTCACTTTTCAGAGTCATCTTAAATACACCAAATCATGCTTTAAACATGCAGTGATCTGAAAACACCATGACAGCCATCTGTACAATCACAGCAGCATTACCAAGCCTAATCCTCAAGTAGCCTTAGACCTCAATAAATGTAATGTTAAGATGTACAAATATGCTCAACATGCACTTTTATACTCAAGGAATGGGAGGATGTTCAAGGCCAAAAACCTGCTTGGAATGTCTTGGAATTTAATAAGATAACATAATATGATAAACAACCACAACATCAGGTCTGTTGGTAAAAACATTGAATAAGAATTCACATACTTGAAAGTCATTAATCACTCGTGTTCCCTGTTTTGCTCTGCAGTGGAAACCAGACTTTTCATAACCTCTGTGTCCCTCCTCTGAGAATTAACGTTTATTATAGCCAATCTTCTCATGGCCATGTAAGGTTGTACATGGAGCGGGGAGATACAGTACCACCCAGTCAACGGCAAACACCACTTGACTCGAGTGTTGTTGCATTCCCCGATGTGTTGACAGAAGATATCTGATATCTTTTTAAAAGCTTGAGGATGTTTTTTAGGTCCTTGAAAGTTTTGACTAATGATAACTTCATGAACTCTCTGATTCTCTGTAACCTTTTATACATCACTCCTGACTTTCATCTCTCCTTCTCTTTTACTTCTTCAACCTGCTGTCACTCGTCAGATGTGGATGAGTGTGAGGCGCACGTGTGTGCAGAAGAGTGTCTGAACACTCCAGGGAGTTTCCACTGCTTCTGTGATGGTCGTCAGGGCATGAAGCTGGGCCGGGACCTCCGGAGCTGTAAGGTGAAATACATATAGCAAATTCATAGTTCAGCTCTCACCTTTGTTGTTAAATGTGAACTATAAACTGCATTCTTGATCTGTTAAAGCATTTTGAACTAGTCGTAAATACACGAAGGGTGCTCATGAAGTAGCACCATGCGTTATCTCCAGTTTTATGTTTGTGTTTTCACAGCCTATAACTCCGTGTATGTCGCCGTCTTTGAAGAGGAACTCTCGTTCCCTCTACCTGGGCCGCATGTTCAGCGGCGTGCCAGTAGTGAGGCTACGTTTCCGCAGGAGGATTCAAACTGGGTGAGAAAATTGTTACTCTCTCAACAGTTTCTACAGTTTTACATTTATACCTTAGTTATATTGAGTATAAAGACAGATAAATGATTAAATGGACTCTTCCAACCTGCCGGTTGTTTCTGGTAAGACTGTTTTAGTTTAAATTATAGATGAGATTTAAAAGGAAGTATTACTCTGGCAGCAATCTATCTCAATGCTGCCTGAGGAAATGTATCAAACTCTTATGTTGCCTAACTTTCTGCATGTTTGTCTATTTGTATGCATTAGAAGATAAAATAATTTCGTTTTATTAGTATAGTTTAAGATAATTAGTATAATTTAAGATTAAGGCTTTAATCAAATCCCGTTTTTTAAGTGTTGTCCATATTTTTTTTTTAGATTGGCATTTTTCTGTTGAAATAATACCGTGGGCTGGACAGCCACTTGGTTTGATGTCTTAAAGGGAAAAATATTTAGTTTTTTTTACCATACATAGTCACTCTATGAAGTTTTATCAGCTAATTCTAAAAAAAATGTCTAATATTAGCTGGGAAAATGCCACCCACTTAGTTTGAGTGCAAAGTGCATAGCAGTTCAAATTATTTTGGTCACTCTAAGGAATTGTTTTTCTTCGTGTCCCTTCTTTCCTCTTTTTTTTCCTTTATTTAATATTTATTCTCAATTATCTTTGTCATACTAACTTACTTATTCAAATACACACTCTGTCACTGCTCCCCACCTCCCAGCTTTTCTGCAGAGTTTGACTTCCGCACCTACGACCCTGAGGGGGTGATCTTCTTTGCCGGAGGTCACATAAACAGCTCCTGGATCGTGCTGGCAATGCATCATGGGAAGCTGGAGCTGCA
>CAKALG010000270.1:0-14414 GCA_916700815.1 Helicolenus hilgendorfi | reverse complement strand
GCACATACGCCTTAGAGCCAGCCATTATTGTGTGTCACTTTAATGGTGTCGCACTTTGCATCATATTATGAATAATATTGTTATAGAAGTCAAGCCAATTGGTCGTGAGTAATTTCTGCAGGTCCTGTCATTAATAGATTAGTGTGCTGCTGCTGGAAGTTCTCACTGTTGAACTGTGTAGTGAGTGGGAGGTGGAGGCAAGTCTGATTCGTCATTCATCTTTGCTCCCGTAGGGGGGGATATTTTACAAAACATTTTAATATCTTTATTTTATTTTAAATGAGATGTTAAAGAGCTGTTTAAGTAGTGATATGCCCTATTAGGTAACGGATGAATCCCCATCCTGTTCCTTAAAAGCACTGAGGAAGATGCAGTGAAGTGCAAGTTATCATAGTGAGAGCAGGGGAGGACATGTTAGTGTTAAGGAGCATTCCTTAGTGACGGATGTATGAGCACAAGCTGCAGCAAACATCCTCTCTCTCCTTTCTTATTTCTGAAATGCATTGCACTTCATGAGTGGTGTGTTGGAAATATACATACAGTAGGAGTTTATAACTTTGCTATTGGATTCACATTTAACCATTAAAAACACCAGGACAACAAATATGGCCCCACATCCTTACATTTGTCACTACAAATAAGACATTTCTTTGCCTTCTTTCTCTCGTTCTTTCTGTCATTTTCTTTCTTTGAATAATTAGAAATCCGCACATTTTTCTAATCAGACTTATTGTTTAAACATTTTCAGTATTACTGACAGAGAGTTATTTAATTTGTCTATTTTGCATTTTACCATCTGTTTCCATTTGGAAAAAAAAACTAATATGAAACATGCCTTGACTGGAAAGACAATGACTTTTACAGTTCTAACTCTATAATGTCTCTTAAATCTTGAAGTTGTTTTATCAGAGTTGTTTGACAACTGTTGTTTAGATGATTTTGACCTGTTGCCCAGAGGACACATTCTTCAGCACTATGCTGTAGTTATCCAGTATTGTGGAGGACACGCTGTAAATGGAGATGGATGTTCTCGCTCTGACAAAGCCTCCATGTCTTCAAAGGCATGTACAGAGTGTGGGGTCGATGTGAGCTACCAGCAGAATATCTACTGTAAATGGAAATGAGGACGAAATGTGAAATCAACATAAATCAAATATATAACTACTAGGGCTAGGACAATACACCTATCTCCATCTCTTCATATGGCATAAGCGCATGTGCCCTAACATACAGTCGAAACATAGAAGAAATTGGCATCTGTGTTATGTGTGTTTACCAATGAGTGCTGTTGCTACATGTTCTGACCTTTTTAAAGATTTATTTGGTGTCTTTGGTGATCTTTGAGGTTTTGTCTGTTTCACCTTCAACTTAACATTTTCAGCCCACAGCTATTTTTACTTCTCTAATCCATGTATCAACAATTTTTTTTCCGGATATTTTGGTTTCTTAAAATCCCACTCTTGTTTCTTTTGGCTGCTGCTTATTCACCCATCTGTTTCTTTCCATGGAGAACTGTAGTGTGGTCACGCTTTGGTCACGCTGTGGCTTTAAAAATGGTTAAGAGATGTGGTGATATGTAAACCACAGGCTGTGGTTTTTCTGCCTCCATGCCTCTGCTCCTCTGTATATCCAAGACGGCTCTAGTTGTATTCAACATGTTATTATATTCTACCCAGAAAAAATATATTTAAATAATATGATAGCAGCACTTTGCATAAAAAACACCCTCTACTGTGAAACGGGAACTTCTTGACAAGTTAATCAGCTAATTTAAAGCAATTGAGTGTGTGTTTAAACTCTGTGTGCATTTTTTGTCATAGCTAATTGTTATTCATCGTTTGGTCGTTTGAAGCCTTAATTTATTCTCCCATAAGAGAAAAGAATAAACCACTAATTTATCAGTCCTGAAGGACAGCAGCTGGCCAGAGGAAATGTCCGCCTGCACCAGTGAACACACCGCCATACACCAGTCCAGTCATGTTAAATTATAAACAGCTGCAGCATTCAATGTTAATAACACATTTTGGAAAAAGGGGCTTCATGTTTGGTGGCTTTTGGCAGCGCAGATGTTGCCCCCTCCATTGAGTGTTGCTTGTATGCTGCTGAATTTCAATATTTGTGTGTCAGTTGTAATTTAATTTAATGCTATTCCCCACCATCAGTGTGTTTCTCCACCTGTCAAGACCATGTTATACAGCAGTTATAGAGCTACAGGCCTGATTTCATTTGCAAGGAAACCTGCACATGAATAAGCGTCATTTTAAATTATAATTTGAGCTCACCGATGCTGGCTGATTTTTATGTGCAATCCCTGGACAGAATATTACATTTCACAACATGCAAGTATTCAAATAACATGAAAACCACAAAGCCTCGAGTGGGCTAACATATGTCACATACCACACATCTCTGTTACCTTACACACTGCATGTAATGAGAACATATGAATCAAATAAAAGTAGAAATATTATACAGTAACTACCTCACATGTAGACAAAAAAAGAGAATTGTTAACCAACTTAAAATAATTACTTCAAATAGTAACACAAATTATTTTTTAAAAGTTTTTTTCCAAATCAAGTTCACAAATTAGATCAACACAATTGCTTTGAAATTGAGTTGAAAAAACTTAATTCATTTGAGTGTTACAAATCTAAGTCATTTTTTTTACCACCCTATTTGTGTTGAAACCAGTAGGACGAGAGATGTTACGTTATTGATGATTTCAAGTTGTTGTTAGATATTTCAGTCGAGAGCATTGTGGTAGACTGACAGCATGGCTAAACACAGGGGATGTAGGAGCAGGAATCCAGCACATATTTACTGGTCAAACACACGTGACAAAAACAGATCATGTAAGCCGTAGATAACAAAATTCTATGCATCCAGTCTTCTGAACGCCTCGTAGCTTTGTCGCACTTCATTTGATGCTCCCAAGTGTGCTTGCTGTTAAGCCTTTTCTAGCTCCTCAGTAAATTAACTGTATTGATTTCTCTCTCGAGTACCGGCTTGAAGCCCCATTGTTAAGTAGTATGAATGGACCCTAGATTGATTGATTGATTGAGAGCTCTTTTTTATATTGTACTTTATATATTTCTCGTTAAATCAACAGGAGGAGGTAGTGACACAGTAAAACAACTACTGACAGGTCTTAGCTGAGAAAAAAAGAACATCTGCTTTCTGCATCTATATCTTTATGAATATTGTTGGAGTGAACTTTACATTTCTACATTGTGATGAAAGATGTTCCCTTTAAAAGGCAAATCATGTCTCATAGGTTACTGTTGATTTTAGTTCACCTTTTCAGGAGGCCAGTTCTTCAGGGACCAGTTTTCCTGAAATCCATTTGGCACCATTTACATAATTTGGCTATTCATAGTGCAGTGCTTTATTTTTTAGCAGCTTTTTTCCACTCTGTTAACGTAATGAGCTTTTAAATCTGTTAATAATAACAAATTAATTCAATTACTAATAATCCCTTCAAGATTCTTTTAACATTTCCCTGCAGTGGAGGTTGCACGCTTTCACAGTAAGCTCAGTGTTTGAAGGGGATTGGTGATATCTGGCTTGTGTCCAGTCGAATGGTTTGAGTTAGAAACACATGGAAGGACTGATGGCGGTTTACTGTAACAGGCCACAGACAGCTGTGCTCTGTATAATTTCCTGAAGTGTCAGTATCAGAGACATCACACACAACTCCGCACTTGTCCGCCGCTTTTTAACTGAAGGTTTATATAAATGAAAATTTTGAGTTTCTCAACTAAAAATATGACATAAAAGCCAAAGACAGATTTCATTATGGATTACTCTACACATTTTATAACATATGGTCAGAGTCAAATCAGATTTGTTTAATCGTGGAACACCACTGAGGAAACGCATCAAAGCGAGGCAGAGGCCTGGGCTGCCGCTGGTATAGCAGAATGGTAGTGTTTTGGCTCCAGCTGTCCGCCAAAGCTGAGCCAAGCTGAAGTGCTCTGCTGCAATGAGTCTCATTGAAAAACTGCTGGTTTTGTTGGATTATGTTGCAGATGCCAGCGCAGCAGGAGTGCTGTACATGGCCAAGGTAGCCGCTAACAGCAGATGGATCGCAGAGCTAATATGGGAAGAGGTCCTTATTTCAAGTGACCCTTTATTAACATACAAAATGTAGACATTGTTTAGTTGCTGTGTATCATAACAGTAATAAATTCCCTATATGGCTGCATATTGGTCAGGCAGGCAGGGACACTTGTTTACTGTTTTTAAATTGGGATGTCAATGTGGGCTCGCTGTTTTGAACCACACACCCAAGACAAGTGAGTCCCTTTGGCAGAACACTGATTCAGATAATAATGATTTGTTTTCTGGAGTGGGCATACAGTTGTTTTTAATGAATAGTTCTGCATTTGGGGAAATACACTTATTCGCTTTATTGCCAAGAGTTAGATGAGATCGATACCATTCTCATGGATATGATAAATATGAAGCTGGAGCAGCTTGTTGTTTTTACACTTTGAGTTTTGTACAGATTAAATAAATGAGATGTAACGTGTTAATAAGTTAGCTTTAAAGGTGCTGGTGGAATGATTTTGTTACCTTTGGACAATAAGCTAACTGTCTGCTGGCTTTAGCTTCATATTGAACATACAGTAGGGTGACCAGATCCCAACAAACCAAATGTGGGACAAAGAGTATGCTTGTGTGGGACAATGTGGGACACGTTACCAAGGCTGAAAGGTAGTCTTCAATTTTGATATAATGTCTAATCTGACTTAAATAATAAACATTTCTATTCCGCCCCTTATATTGTAACATCTGACTTTTCTCCGTTGGGCATAGTGTATCAAAGACAGTAAGTTAACCTGCACTTGACTGAGGTCTGCTTTCTTCACAGCCATTGGATAAAAGCCAGATTTTAAAAAAGCATCTGTCCTGCAGTGTGACTTTTGACTTTTGAAAACGAGAGCCAATGAAAATGAAAATGTGGGACATCGTCTCAATATGTGGGACATGGGACAAGGGATTAAGGGATAATGTGCAGTCCCTCGTAAAGTGGAACACCTGGTCACCCTAATGTACAAATATGAGAGTGGAATCAATCTTCCCATCAAACTTTCTACAAGAAATCAAATAAGTGTATTTCTCAAAATGTTAAACTACACCTTTAACAGACTACAGTAACCTTGATGACTTTTCTATAGCTAGCAGCAACAGTTCCCTTCAACACGTGACTTTATTGTATTGCTACATGCTCTGACAGCATATTTTCCAGGCCTTCCCATTACCATTGTGCCACAAGAGAGAAAATGAAAACAAAAAGGGAAAGAATTAAAAGCAGAGTTTTGAATTAGTGACATTAAATTGAGCGATGCGTTTGCACAATTTTCTAACCAGACTGTGTGTTTGTTTTAAATGAGGGGCCCCCTTACCAAGGGGTTTTGTACCAAAGCTGTGTGACTGTCTCGGGCCGTGAACACTGAGTTCAAACAGTCATTAACCAATAGGTTATGTTAATGTACCATGTTAGTGATCAAATGGGGCGCCATTAACTCTCTGGGCAAACGTATATATGCTCTCACCCTTTATACAGCATTGCAGAGAGCAATTCATTTTAAATAGAAAAGAGGGGATTTTGTCCAAGAGAGGATATTTGTCATGTAAAAGGGAAACTAAATTGTTTTAAAAAGTAATATCTTGTATCCCAATATCATGCCTCTGTAATGTCATTTTCCTTTCTAGTTGCTCTGTTTGTGGCTTCCTCCCTGCATTTCATTTACTACGTTATCATCTACATGTGCACTATTTCTTTTCCTATCAATCCTGTCAGGACTTAGGCAGAGTTGGGACATCTAGTTAAGTGCAGGTTTCGTGACTGGCTCATGGTGTGGTCGACACTTTTTTTTTGTGTTTTTCATATTAAGATACAGTCAGATGACTACATGTAATGTAAAAGGGGTTGATTTTAGTGAATAACCCACAGAGAAGTGTCGCTCTATTAAGCCTTTTAGCCTCATTAAGCTCACAGTTTTGGTTTCATGGATTGGTTGATGTCGCTGTTTGCCTGCTGGATGTAGAGGTAGGCTGTTGTTTTCTAACATTAGCCAGTTGTATAATGTAATTTAGCGGCACGTGGCGGCTGCAGAACCTGTTGTTTTTTTATTTCAGCGTCGGACACCTGTTGACATGGACGCGCTGCTCACACTGCCCACGTGAGCGCGTGGTTCACAGCAACAGACAGGGAAAACGATCATTACTACAGTTTTGATGTCTACATATCTGTAGAATAGAATATGTCACAGACAGTGAAAGTGATCTTTTGACCGTATATTGACATCATACCAGCAACATTACTACACTTTCAATGTCTGTATCTGTAGAATATGGACATGAAAAAAGTAAAGATTTATTTTTAAATCAACACTTACTGCTTTCATTTCAAAATAAAAGCCCTCAAGCGTGAGTGATTGTATGAAGCTCTTGAACAGCTGAGTTGTTGTTGGACCTCTTAGTTTATAAAATGTCCCTTTAGTCTTTACGCTGAGTTATACTGCTAAGTGCTCTGGGGTTATAACTGTTGTCTGTAATGGCATGCTTCCAACTGACAGATATCAGCTTGTGGAAAAACATATTTCTCCAACATTGTTTACGTCTTATGGCATCTCCAAACAATCGCCTGTAATTATGTTATAATCGCTGACAATAATGGGACATAATAGCTGAAGTAACAGCAACACATTTGAAAGAGGAATGTTGGTGCATTCAAAATCATGACTAAAAGTCTGCCACTATTGAGGAAATGATGGTCTGCAACAAACCCTGATGTCTGATTCCTTCCTTTTCTGAGTGTAGTATTTTTAGCAGGACAAATGACCTTTCCAAGAGTGGAGTTTTTTCAGTTTGGAGGTTTGGAAAACACAAATGTATCCCGGCGTTCTGAAGACGTACTCTCTGTACTTTGTTTTTTTTAATGTGTTCCTATAAACTCGTTCTCCTTGGGGGGTTGTTTTTTTGGCTACAGCACTTGCAGAAGTAACTGTCCCTCTTAATGTACTGTATTTTGTCTAGTTCTAATGTGTTGTTTAACTTTATCTCCTGTTTGTCATGACGACCAGTGTGTCCTTGCAGAAATATGGCACATTTTGACATGCTGGAGTTTTATTTCTAAATGACATAATGTGAATCTCCAGAACAAACATCCAAACCAGGAGGCCTTATAAACTTTAGTGCACCTTTGTTCATTTGTTTATACTACACTGTGGTGACCCTGAAACTGCAGAGAGGGAGTCTGATGTTTTTATGCGTGTGCTTGTGTGTTTGTCTGCGTGTGTGTTTCTAAGTATAACTGAGAGGGTTTATATAAAAGTGAGCACTTGTGCTGGTTATGGTTACCAATAACACACAACATTAGATATCCTATCCTCTTCGTTATGCATTGCACGTTTGGAGTACGTGCCCATCCTGAACGGGCCGATTGCTTGGCCCCCGGAAGTTATGTTTGCACCGTTGTAGAGAACTGTGGTATGGCTGCTTGCACCCGCCGAGTGTGAAGTTGATCGGATGAACGGTTCTCGAGATATGCGAAGGGCAGTCACATATACACAGACAGAGATTCCTTCCTTTATAGTTATATGATGCTGCTACATTGCCACCTATTGGCCAAATGGCGTGAAATGTGTCATGGTTACTCATACATCATATTTACATATGTCCGCCTAATGTGGTCGCAATAGCACAAAGCGTTCAGGAGATTTTAATTTTTTGTAATATAAGCCCTACCCACAGCATTTGAGCTAACCTTGAGGGCTAATAGCAAAACTGTATGGAATATCAAAAATCCCCCCCAAAAAAACTTTTTCCAGCTTGGTCCAGAGATTTTCTGTACCAAATTTGGTGACGATTGCTCAAAATTTTTAAGAGGACTAGCAGAAAATCAGATTTGGAAAAAATTCTAGTCTAGACACAAATTGGTGTGACTTACATCGATAGTTTTGTCTGGACCCATAGAAACCAGGACAAAATAATTTAGTTTCTGAGACCAACGGTTCAAAAGTTACAGGTCAAACGTAAACTTAATTGTTACAGTGCCACCATCTGGTCAAAATTTCACCACATTTGACACTACACTCCTTTGGTTCCTGACCAATACACCCGCCAAGTGTGAAGTAGATCGGATGAGCGGTTCTCTAGATATGCAAAGGACATACGCACAGACAGACAGAGATTCTTTGCTTTATAGTTAGATTTAAGAAGAAGTACATACAAGAAATGGAATGAGGAGTTTATGATGTCTATAGGAAGAGGAGACAGAGCACTTTGTTTAATCTAGAGTTTCACTTCTGTTACCAAAAACAAAAAAGTGCACTTTTCACATTCCCTACTTTTTGCTGTGGTAGTATTCATCAGTCAAAGGAACATATTTTGATTGCAGTGTAGTGTCAGACGTTTTATTTAAATATGTCTGTTCTTAGACTTGGCAGAGTGAGTTGTGATAAGGTGACGCTATGACGGTAGTTCTTGAAAACTGAACTTTGAGCCTACAATACAGTTTAACGAGAGAGCCGGCAGTGTGGATTTGAGAGTGAGTGGAGCGTTGATCCTTCTGGTGGAGACTACAGAATACTAAGAAGGCAGTATATATGAAAAGATGAACCGTAGTGTTGTGGATTATCATGTAGTCCAGAATACCAGTGCCAGGTTTTTGGATTTGAAATTAGCAGCTAAAGAGAGAGGGCGAGTTCAGTGAGGAGGCTACATCTGGATGAGCTGAAGGAGCTGGAGGCTGAAGGGAACTGCTGCAGTCCAGACTAGAGACTAGAGACTGGAGTTATTGTTGATGAGGAAATGTCTGATTCAACAGATGGTTTTGTGCAAACACACTGAATGGGTTGTGCCTTCGTTGCAGGTTTTACACAAGAATCAGTTGTAAACCGGAGCCCACTGTGATCTTGACAATAGCAACATCTTGTTTGAAGGGTAAGATTTTCCTGGGAAAAAAGTGCAGCTTCTTCATTCTTGGCGTTGGGATGCAGTTGAAAAGTCTTTTTTTGCTTAGGAAGGTTCCTAATGGAGTGAAATGACCCGGAAGTATCTAAGTAGCAGCCTTGATAAGAGCTGTTTGAATTCTTTAAATGCTAAGGAAATGTGCTTCAATGCTTCCTTTCTTCCTTTAGCATAGGGTACACCAGACCATCCTTTACGAAAGGAAAGGAGAGAACAACATCCCAACATCGGCCGCAGCATTTAAAGCAACGCACCATTCCTGATAACGAACGATATGCTCATCTTGCATATTACTTTCATACGCTCATATACTAATTGGTTAGTGTGCTTTTTAAGTCACTCTTAATCCACACCGTTCAGCATCAGTATGAGTGTGGAAGTTGTGTCCTCTCCACTTGGACAAACATCTTCTCTCGAGTGGAATGCAGACATGTGATTGTATATCACGGCTAGACAAATAAGCCTCCGCTGAGCAAGACTGCATGTGTTGTCTCACAGCTGTGTGTGTGTTTGTGTGTGTGTGAGTGATACCCTTTAGTTTTGTAATTGTTATTCCTGTTGGAGAGAAGAGCATGCTGGGATGTGATGCCGAGGGCCTCTTGTGAAGGTGTGTGCACTGTATGCATCATCCTTGTATGCAGCTTTTGCTCATGCTATAGTTGCTTCCACTTTACGTAACTCGTGTGTCGGTGTGAATTAGTGTGTTTCATTACAAGACAAAGCCAGGCCAGGCCGGTCCACCATGTTGGTTCAGGGGGGGTCCAGTGTTTATAAGGTAATTAGAGTGCTTATGGTTCACCCCGGGTAACTGAGGTCAGACTAATCTATGTCTAGATTTCAGGGAGGCCCCTGTAAAATGATATGGATCATTGGCAAAATGAAATAACCTTTAGGTGAAAAAAGCCACAGGTGGCATAACAATCACATTGTCTGTGATTTGCTCATTCTGAACAAGTGTGGGACTCAAAGTTTAGTATGTTTGAAGTTAAATGTGATCAGTAAGCTTAAGTTAAATGTGAATCACCAAGCTCATATTGTGTGTGTGTGTGTGTGTGTGTGTGTGTGACTCTGGAATCTCATTGATATTCTTGTAGAAAAGTGTCACGAATGCTTTTGGGATATCGCTCCCCCCTTGTTCTCTCACTCATGAATATGAATGAAATCCACATGTGTTTTGATTTTGTTTGATTTGCATGAAGCACACGAGCAACTGACAAGCTCGCGCAGCATTGTATTCTTAGCTGTTGTTATGTAAGGTGCTGTGCATAATGACTCAGCATGGTCTTGTTTGGTGTGCTGAATATTATAAAGAGCTTCATCTCTAATTAGCCATGCTAAAAATGCCAAAACAACAAAGGCACATTCATATCATGCTCTTGGACTGTCCCCTAGTGTGTCGCCGTGGAGAGTGATTTAGATCTGAGCTCTTTCTGCTGTTCAAACACACTGAGAGGAGCTGAGGTCGGCTGTTAAATAGCCTTTTGAGAATCAATGCCAGATATTGACTCAGACTTGTCTGAATATAAACAAAGCGGTTTGGAAGTAATTATGTCCTTTTTGATTTAAGCATTTGTGCGCTGTAGCAGAGGCTGGAGTTCATTCACGTACTGCATTTACAAAAAGAGCTTCTTCTTAAAGAGTTAAGCTGGCCTTCATCATGGGAAAATATTACCATTTCACCCCAAGCGACTTAAACACTTATCATTCTGGAAAGGTGTGTTTGGACTGCAAGCGCTAATTGCAGACTTTAAACTTTTAGTATGACTGCAGTGTAATAGTTTGAATGTTCTTCTAACTGGACAATAAGACCAAATTCAAAACAAATTTCAGCGCTGACATAGCTATACATCTGGTATGTGATGAGAATGTTATTTTCACGTATCAGCAGTTTATCTCCGAGACCCTCCATATCAAAGACCTGACAGATTTTCCACCCAGACCCCAGACTATAAATCGCGTAGTTGGTTTGAGGTTATTTTATTGCTTTAGTGCATTGACCTTCAGCTCAGTATCCATCACCCAGTGTCTTTACGAGGCATGTTGTTTTAACTTTCAGACATGTCATATCATTACCATCTCGGTTTTGTGTGTCTACCTCTCCCGGTCTGCCTGTTTTCATGTCCAAGTGTCAAAATAGAAAAGGTTATCAAAGGGACACCACAAGAAATCATCAATTTTAAATTCAATTTGTCTGAATGGAAAATGTCAGATAAAAATAATGTAATTTTGTTTTATAAGTGCTTTAATCTGCAAAGTAACCAAATATTACTTAGACTTGTTTACTCAATGATATAATGAGAGTAAGTACAATATAGTAGAGTATTATATGCCCAATAGGCATTTCCCTAAATGATAATTTAATAAAGATACAGTTCAGTAAAAAAAATGAACTTCAACACAGATGTGAACCCAGTTTCCATGGGATGTTGTTGCCTCTCTCGTGATCTTCTGGAGACGGACATAGATGTTTGTTTTCTCACGATTGTTCAACTCACCCTGGTTATTTTGGTAAGCTGGTTATTTGCTATAAGTGGGGATGTTATTGTGACATGAAATATTGGGTCACACAGGAAACCGTCCTCAGATCAGCTCTCTCCCACCCACAAACACCACAACATATGCTGAGATGTAATTTACACAGAAACAACTTTCCGCGGTTATTCTTACGGTCTGTCCAGCCCGTAAGAATAAAACGGAAACATTTTAGCATAAACAACAAAAACTACTTCTTTCAAAATGACTATAAGAAAGTCATATTTCTCCCCAATTGAAAAAAAAATAGTTTGCATTTTATGTCAAGACTTGTTTTATCTGATGTCATCTCTGCTTTTCTTTCACTTTCCTGTTGATATATTTTAAAGATCGTTATACTGATTGTCATCCCACCCTTACATAAGGTGCCTGTAGACACGTGTACACAAACGCACTCTACTCTTACACTTTATTAGAGTTAATCTGAATTAAAATTTAAAATGAAAGCATCCAGGTTCTATGTGCATGAATCTGTGCCTCTGTCAGTACGTCACTCATAGTGTTTCACCAATGGACGTCAATTAGATCAAATATTAGAACAACACACAATACAAGCCCACAATAAACACAGGCATATGCACTCAATGAAACACACGAACACTTACGCACAAACTTGCACACAGTATATTTAGAGGCACACTTCATGTGGCCTGCCCCTACCTCACGGAGGGCCTCCTGAGTGGCAGCCTAATTGTTTTAATCAAAGACTTGAAATTAAATTGTTGCAGGTTAATATTCTTCAGCGGGAGCCTTAAGTGCAGTGAGGGATGTTCTTAAGGCCCCACTTCAGGTAGTAAATATTACATTGTGTGAGTGAATAAGTACTTGGCTGCTCTGTATATCCTGTATCCTTGAAAATGGCTGTAAAAGCGCTTGACTTTAGTAGGTAGACCCATCGGATTGCAGCGTTGCAGTCAGTGATTTACTTTGTTTTACCAGGATTATATTTCCCTCCTGATGTTATTGCAAAAACAAGCATGACCTTTTTGTAGACGGGTCATTTGATTCATGCATTAAATTGGAAGTAGCAAATGGAAAATCTTACTGTAGTAAGAGGATAAACTGAAATTAATAGATCCTGTGATACACCCTCATTCTGTTCCAAGTTTCTAATGGCCCATATCTCAGAAGTCAATCTGAAATCTGTCACTTTAACTGTCAGATAACATATTCTGCTTTTCTTACTCTTCTACAACTTTCCCCTCAATTGTTTTCCTCATGTATGGTTTGGATCTCTTTATGTCTCCGAAGGTGTATTGTTCAGTTTTAAGTTACATTAGCGGAGTGGCTTTAGGGATGACAGTCAGTCCACCACTTTGGTCCAGCCTGGAATATCTCAACAACTATTGGCTGGATTGCCATGACATTTTGTACAGAGATTCGTTGTCACCAGAGTATGAATCCTTCTCATTTTGTTGATCTCCTGATGTTTCCTCTAGCACCATGAATTTGTGGTTCCATGAAAATTGGTACATACATTCATGTTCCCCCTCAGGATGAATCAGTAATTTAGGTAATCCCATTAACTTTTCATCTAGTGTCATCATCTGGTGAAATTATTAATTTGTCTAATATTTTGGTTTATGACCAAATACCTTCAAAACGAAGGAGATCAGGGGATGTGTTTAGTGCTAATTAGGAAACTAAGATGGTGAACATACTTGCTAAACATCGGCATGTTAACATTGTTGCTCTGGGTATGTTGGCATACTAACGTTAGCCTTCAGCCACAGAGTCGCTGGCATAACTGTAGAGCGTTGTTCTCCTAGAGGGAATGTGGTTGAGCGTAGATGAATCATATTACATATACAGTAAATGTATAAATAAACTACATCAATTGTTTTTCAATGCTGGTGAGCAGAGAAGGGTGAGCTTTCATTATATAGAAATTACCAGACAGGCCCATCCGAATGCCCCATCATCATAACCGCTCCTGAATAAAAGCTGTAAAGCATTACAGAGTAATCGTTTTTCAGTACCACTATCAAAGTGAGTGTGACTGCACTATATTGCCATCCATGACTTCATGGTGTAATTGGATTTTTTTATCACCTCCTGTTTGAAAGCAACACCTGGTAGCACTTTTCCTTAACGCCATGTGCGAGCGAGGGATGAATATTACCTCATGATGCTGTGACTCGGGCTGATAGAATATTGCAACAATGTGTTATCGTGGAGATGGTATTATTGAAACTGAACAGAGATGAGGAAATAATGAAACAGAAAAGATGTTAAAAGAAAAGCTCATCAGTTTGTTCACTTCATATCATGTCAAGTTGTTTTCTCTCTCATCTATACACGAACACACACGTAAACTATTGGATAAAGAGTAATTGATCTATTAATTTACCATGGCCTCTATGAAATTACATAAATATTGCCTTTCCAAATTCTGGAGAGAATTGGAAAGAAAAAAAGTACAAGTGAGCACTAAAGAAGCGACAGAAACAGAATAGATGAAGTGTGAAATTCAGTATTTGGTCAATAATGAGGGACTCAATGTGATTGTTACTTTGGATTTGTCTTCTTATACGTATGTCCGTTTGATGTTTTACAGAAAGAAATGTTGCAAGGGATTCAAGTTTGTGTTGGGCCAGTGCATTCCTGAAGGTAGGGACAACTGTTTGGAAGTCTGTCTTGTGTATTTGTGATTATTTTGGAATTTTCTCCCATCATGTCCCATAAGGTCTTTAGTCCTTTATTGTAACTTTCTTGTTTTAATCTCACTAAATGTTTAATAACCCATGACAGGATTGATAAAAAGCTTAGATAAACTGAGAGATAGTGTAGATGGATATGAGATTCCCTCTTGTGTTCACACTGATGAAATGGCTCATTTATTTCTGCAGACTATGATGTGTGTGCCGGCGCCCCCTGCGAGCAACAGTGTACTGACCATT
>CAKALG010000269.1:0-10758 GCA_916700815.1 Helicolenus hilgendorfi | reverse complement strand
GACCTAACCTGCATGTCTTTGGACTGTGGGAGGAAACCGGAGTACCCGGAGGAAACCCACGCTAACACGGGGAGAACATGCAAACTCCACACAGAAGGCCGTGCAGCCCTTTCCTAAACTTGTCTAAATATAATAATTATTACCTTTTATCTCTGTCATACAAAAAATATGAATTCATTATTAATATAATTATCCTTATCAAAATATGAATTCATTATCAATCAAGAATACCAATTCATTACTTTTAATGTATCTTAATCAAAATAAAAAAATAATTACTTACATATTTATCTTAATCATATCGACTAATTGTTATATAGGCTTTTGAGAGAATTTTCAAAGTAGTGCAAGGTCTCCCACAACGCTTCCACATAACACTGTCACCGACATTTAAATGGCATACATTTTACTCATAGAAGTGTTAGGGTACTTTCACAAGCCACAGTCAATTTGGCTAATCCAAATCATAGTGAAATTGATACTTTTGGTTTGTTTTCTATTTCTAGTCTAGTTTGGTTTCACCTGACCTGAGGGGCATGTATGAAGAAGCAAATGTGTCATTTTCCTCTGCTGCCACTTGTATGCAGGGAATCAGAGGGCTTTGATATATTGCTCTTGACGTGTTTTAACTTTGACTCGGCACCGATCTACTGTGCTCATGAATCCCTTCTCGTCCACGAATCACAGCAGGGGTTGAACCGCACCAGAGTTTGATTAAAACAGACTAAATGTTGGCTTGTGAAAAGGCCCTTAAACAACATGTAAAAAAAAAACATAGCCAGTGTGTCGAAGAAAAGTCAGAAATACCTACTGACATTTATTTTAAAGCCCCAATATTTTGAAGAAGTGTTATTGACTTGATCGTGGCATATTCATAAACAGTCAGAGTTGAGAACTTATGGTTTGTGGATTCATATTTACAGATATTTTTTCTCTTCAAAAATATTAAGATCAGTTCGTATATGTTTTGAGGTGCAGCAGACTTAGTAATTAATTACTGTCATTAGTGGCACATTCAAAACAAACAAAAATCAATCTGCTTCTGCTTTGCTTTGTGTGGAGTTTGAAACCCTGTCTATCACACTGAGAAGGCAACATCAAACCATATGTAGCCCTCTCTCTGCTATGTTGGGAGTTTGTTGGTTTTCCCTGTTGAAGTGTGTTTGGTGTGTGCTTGCTTTATTACCAGAATCAATGCTGCAGTGATATAATAGTAACCTAATGGATTGAATGCTGTAAAGAAAAAAAAACGTGTACATTTAAGTAGCTTGAGAGAGATACAATTTGAAAACTAACTTATTTCCCTTCTCTGCCCCTCTTCTCTCTATCTTTAACATTCCTTCCCTCTCTCCTTCTCTACACCTCTCGTGCTCCCTTTTATCCTTTTTTCCTCCATGCCAACCATTCCTTTCTGCCCGTTTCCGGTTTTCTTTTTTTTCCCATTTCCATTCTTCGTCCTCCTTTTTTTCGCTCTCTTCCCTCCCACAGGTGGCAGCCCTGCAAGAGGAGAAGAGCAGTTTGCTAGCAGAGAACCAGGTCCTGATGGAGAGACTTAACCAGTCTGATTCCATAGAGGATATAAACAGCCCTGCTGGACGCAGACACCTCCAGCTGCAGACACAACTGGAGCAACTACAGGAGGAAACGTTCAGGTGCGGACGTCGCTAGAAGGAGCGAGAGTTTGTCATATAAAAAAAGTTGAATTGACTGATGCTGATGTCAAAAATCTTGAATTTGAAAGATAATTATCCCTAATTTTGTTCTAGGTTGGAGGCATCAAAAGATGACTACCGAATCCGTTGCGAAGAGCTTGAAAAAGAACTCCTGGACGTGAAGTCGCAGAATGAAGAGCTTGCGTCGCTGGCTGATGAAGCCCAGTCTCTCAAGGACGAGATGGATGTCCTCAGGTAAGACGGGGGGGAAGCAAAATCTGGGCTCTAAACATACTGCAATTACCTGAGTAAAGAAAACTAAACTTAACCCTCCTGTTGTCTTCGGGTCAAATTTGACCCATTTTCAAACTTCATTATATCATAAATATGGATGTCTTCCACCTAATTGCCCCAAAATTACATTGATGGTTCCCTTACACGGTCTTTGCAAAAAGAAATAATGACCACTACTTTCGTTGCATTATGGGTATTTTATTAAAGTTATAGCACCTGTGGTGTTCCCGCGTCAATTTTGACCCGGTGGTGCAATGTGTCACACTGTCATTACATTTTTTTTTTATATTATAATATTTGTAATATTCTGACTAAACTTTGCCATATGCCGGTCTGTGATAATCCATCAACATTATTCACAATTTTGAGTATAGTCCAAATAATTCATAATTTCTGCATTTTTTCCTTAAAAAAGAGGTTTAATTTCAAATAAATTAGGTTTATTGACCATGAATTCTAAAAAAAAAGTGTAAAACTCGTGGTAATAAGTTGAAATGAAGTTGGCCAAAAAGGTGTTATACATAATTGGGTGATAATTTATAATGTATGCTTTAAAAACAGTCAAACAAAACCAGGTCAATTTTGACCCGGGAAGTCAAAAGTTGCATGGTCGACGGGAAGACAAACGGAGGGTTAACACTAAACAAGAGAGGGGATCCCAAATGCCTGATTCAGAAAAACATGAGATGACGGAAGCCAAATAATGTATTGTTGAACCACTATCCTGTTATTTCAAACTTCTGTTATTACAGGTGTGCCGCTACACAAACAGAACCTCGATAATGAAAGTGCTTGTTGTTGTTTCCCTCCCTAGGCATTCATCAGACAAAGTGTCAAAGCTGGAGGGCACAGTGGAACACTACAAGAAGAAACTAGAGGACATGGGACTTCTCAGGAGACAGGTACACGGACAAGAATGCCTTTTATTGTGAAGTTCTTCTAAATGTCCCACACAGTACATTACACAGTGTCCATTGTGTTTTAAGAAACATTCAATCAATATCTTTTTTTTACCAATCAACCAGTGTTAGTCTAACAACTGGCAATATTTGTATGTCCAAGTTCGACGGCACAAATTGACATTCCTGTTGCTATTTTTCCAGAATAAGCTTTTGGAGGAGAAGAACACGGTGCTAATGCAGGGCAGCGTCAGTTTGGAAGAGGAGCTACGGAAGGCAAACGCTACCAAGGGCCAGCTGGAGACATACAAGAGACAGGTACCCAACCGGCAGCCATGTTGACTTTCACACATGCAGTAATCATTACTTACATGGGCCCCTTGGCTTGGTGATGTACCCCCAACATGTAACTCTGTCACTGTATAGTACTCACACACACATTATGTATATGTCCTTTCTCTGCACAGGTGGTTGAACTTCAGAACAGACTGTCGGAAGAGTCTAAAAAGGCCGACAAGATCGAGTTTGAGTACAAACGCGTCAAAGAGAAAGTGGACTCTCTACAGAAAGAAAAAGATGTATGTACAATTTTATCAATAGAAGAACTGGTACACTATGACCCAACAGGAGGGGCGGGGGGAAGAAAATGATAGAGCATAGTATTGCAATAGTTTGCGTGACAATATTGTATTGATACACAGACGTCAAGTATCGATATTTTTGTATATAAACTATTAACCTCTTAACAATCCGACGCTCTCGGATGCTATTCTATCTGTATCTTATCAGATAAAACAGATGTTCAAACTGCATAATTTGCAGTTGAAAAAAGGTACAATATATCTTATCGCAATAAAATTGTGTCATGAATTAAGTATCATGATAATATCATATCATGGGGCCTCTGGTGATTCCCACCCTTACCCAACCCAGTATTATTTTTGCTCTACAAAAAAGATGAATGTACATTTTTCATAGAAATATGCCACCATACATTGTCTCAGTCCTGTCTTATAGATGGAATCAGAGAAGCGTGTCTAACTTTGTAATGTAGCTGTTGTTCAACAAGTAAGAAGGAAGTGAGACTAAAAGGCTAAATAACTTTCAAATGCTGCAGTTTCAAAAAGTTTACTAGAGTCGGAGATGTCGCGACTTGATTGACAGGTGAATTATGTTGGCACATCGGGGATCTTCATCCCAGACCCTGCACTATTTACCTCTTGTCATACTTTTTTTTGTATAACTCCTTCCCGCTATTTTCCTTTCCCTCTAATAGCGTATGCGGACGGAGAGAGACTCTCTGAAGGAGACTATTGAGGAGCTACATTGTGTCCAAGCTCAGGAGGGCCAACTCACATCGGGTAACATGAACAACTTGTAAAAAGAGAAGCTCGGATAGTCTACTTGGTCAAGCCTAAATAGTTGGCTTTAACCTGTATTAACGGTTCGTTTCAGGCTTGTTCCCGATGGCCAGCAACGACGGCTCTGATTCGCTGGCTGCTGAGATCACCACCCCAGAGATTCGGTAGGAATTTTAAACCCCCACCACATTTTGTTTCGCTTTGGTGATTTAAAAAAGATGATGTTAGTTATAGTTGCTGATGCAGTACAAATATCAGATCTTAAAGGACATCTAATGTGTTTATATTCCGTAGGTTACAGAGGAAGAAGTATCACATCAAAGTGTTTTGTATTCTCTGTTTAAAAAAATATTTTTACGAGACCCAGTTCCAAGTTTTTGGACACAGTTTATGGCACCCTTGCGTGCAGGAAAGATATCAGTCAAGATAGAGGATAAGGTTTGAGAGGTGCTTTACAATGACAGGGTCATAGGGCTGCAACTAGTGATTATTTTCTTTGTTGATTAATCTATTGATTGTTATCTCGATTAGTTGTTTGGCCTGTGGAATGTCCGAAAATGTTGAAAAATATTGAGCAGGATGACGTCCTCAAATGTCTTGTTTTGTCTACAACTCAAAGATATTCAGTTTCCTGTCAAAGAGGAGTAAAGAAACCAGAAAATATTCTCATTTAAGAAGCTGGAATCAAAGAATTTAGACTTTTTTTTTCTTTAAAAAATTACTCAAACCGATTAATCGCTTATCAAAATAGTTGGCGATTAATTTGATAGTTGAAAACAAATTGATTAATTGTTGCAGCTCTAGAGGAAGACAGTTGGATCCTCTGCTGATGTTGTTGATATTGTGTGTGTGTGTGTGTGTGTGTGTGTGTGTGTGTGTTCAGTGTGGCTGTTGTGCTGTTGTTCACTCTGTAGCCAGATGGTTTCTAGCCTTCTCCTCTCTCTCTCTCTGCTGTTTTAAAGGTAGATGAGTTTGGCCTAAAAAAGAGCTGTCTCGCTCTGTAGCGACTTATGTAATAGTTGTGTGTGAGTTACATCAGCCTGGCTGCTGCTGGGCTGGGTTTTCCTGCTGGCAGCGTACCATGCCTGGATTTTTTTTTTTCCCCAACACTTGTGAACCAAAATAAATATGGATTTTACATTTGAAATCCTCTAAAAGCTACTAATGGGAAAAAAAAAAAAACGTTACTCGAGTCAACCTATAATCATTACCCTCTAGAGTTAGAGTAACAAAAAGCTGTTGTACCCTGAGGTGATGTCATATCCTGCAAGCGTTTGAAGGTGGAAGTGAAATGTCGCAATAGCTGTGTGTCATGTGAGATATCTGTGAGAGAAGAGCTCTGTGTGAAATATCAAATGAATGATGATTCATGCTCTTTTATGTCTGTTGGTTGTCAGTTCAGCATCCAGCAGTGAGTGTGAAAAAGCTGAATTAGGCCTTATTTTGACAGATTCAACCTGTTGCTTTTATAAGCAGCATCTGGGACCGATTTGCCTGTCGGTTTCCTCTAAACTATAAAAACAGCCAGAACAACAGCTGGAATTGTACTTATTCTCTCGATCTACTTCAGAAACAGAAGAAATCCGCTCATGTTGATGTAATAATTTTCCCAATAAGCTCTTCTCAAGTCTTTTCTTTGCCTTCTTTGGCCTGACCTTTTTTAGCCAGCAGCTGTGAGTTCGTCTGGAAACATTTAGTCAGTTGGAAAGGAGTTGGCAGCCACACCCTGAAAATCCCAAGAGACAGACTGAGCGCTACACTATCAAAAAAACAGATCCAATCTTTGAAGGGGTAGGGGGGAAGTATCTCAAGGATCTCTCTTTCCACCTGACATTTTTGTGTTTACCTGAGTACCTAGTTCGTCATCAGCAGTGCAAGATAATAAGCTTCTATACAGCTTCTCGATGGGCATCTCAAACATATTTTTAGCTCTAGAGATGGCAGTGTCGGTCAGTCTGACAGTCCAGCACCTGTAGTATTACAGCAACATTACAGTACTCTTGTTGCTGCTATTGTTTTAGCATTAATTAATCAGAGCCAGCAGATGTGTTGCAGATGTTTGCACAAGGCGTGTGTGTAGAATTTACGAGTTTCCCCAGTGCTAACAAAATTACAATGTCTCACGTTATATTGGCTGCACAGTTTGTGCTAAATAATAACCTGTGACAGATATAATATATATTTACACAGAGAAGAACTGATGTAATAATGTATTCTCACTGGTGGTAAATATAATATATGATTTAATTTTAGAGTGACATATTGAGGTAAATATTCGACAGAATTGATGAGCACCGGTGTAAACAGATATTGTTTTCAACTACATGCGATCATTTATCAGCGTCGTTTGGAAATTAACACTTCGCTTCTGTCCGACGTGCTTTTTTTTTTTACAGAGAACATTTGATTCGTCTTCAGCATGAGAACAAGATGTTGAAGCTGGCCCAGGAGGGATCGGACAATGAGAAGATCGCACTGTTGCAGAGTCTACTGGAGGACGCCAACAGGAGGAAAAATGAGCTGGAGACGGAGAACAGGTCTGCAAAGAGCACACAAAAAACATGCAGCAAGAGTAAACACACTTGAGGCTGAATCCTTTATTGCATTTGCCTAGGAAAACTAACATGTTTTTCTCTTTCGTGCTCAATATCTTATCGAAATTGAATGAAAGTCTTTTGGTCTCTTCTTGTAGTTGTGTTTCCCTGTGTTGGGAATGTGGATCAATCTCTCATTTCTCCCCCCCCCCCACAAAGACTTTCTTTGTCTTTTGGAATTTCAGTCAGTGACCTTTTCAGCCAGCAGCGTGTCTCTCTTGTGTTTGCTCATCGCCGTCTATCTCGTTCAACTAGTCTTTTTCTTTATCTAGGTTAATCAATCAGCGCCTGATGGAGGAACAGGGTCAGGTAGAGGAGCTGCAGAAGAACCTTCAAGAACAGGGTTCCAAAGCAGACGACGTAAGTAACGACGTGTTTGTTCTGCATTGTGGGGTGCACAAGATGAAATGTCGCCAGCAATCACAGAGAGTCAAATTCCCCATCATACCACACAAGACTGCAGTACACCGCTCCTCCTGAAGGCTTTTTGATATTTTATTTTGAAAAAGTAAATTGCGAATGTGAACACTTTGTGTGTACGCTTGACCCCGGTGCATTTTGTTTTAACTAACTCTTCCCTAACAATAATCATTTCTAACACTCATCGTATGCACAATCACGTTTTTTCTGTTCGTGTGTGCGCTTTTACATCGTTTCTATGTCGTAGCCGCAAGATAGCCTTCATAGCATCAGTGAATTTATTAATTAAATGTGAGATTAGACCAGTAACACAAATTTGTTCCAGTTCGTATTAACACTTGTTTTTCATTTCATCGCTTTCTTCTCTGTTCCTTGTCTCCTTCAAACCAGTTCCTACTAGAGGACAACTGGTATTTAGGATGGTTTGGAGCACCTCCCAAGAAGCTTTATATGTGAGAGAGAGAGAGAGAGAGCTTGCATGCATGCTAAACGCCATCTTTCTTTACAGCATAATTAACCCTGATTTAAAAATACTAAAATCATTCTTTCGCGGGTTGCCGGTTGCATTCCTTCCAGCTTGTGTAGATTTTGCATCCCATCACCAATTGTTGTCCGTCTTGCTTTAACCATCTGTCTTTTCACTCATGATTGAACACTTATTTTCAGTATTTTGACCACTTACTTTCAGTGTTTTATAGACGCAGTACAACTTATAAAAAAACAATAGCCTTAACGTATTATCATAATTATGGAGGAATTGCTTATTTAAGTAGAAATATTAGTAGAATTTCAGTCAGGTTAAGGAGCTGTTGTGTCCAACGTCAGGTGCAAAGACGGGAGAGACACCTCCTCAACAGATTATCGCATGGATGATTCTTACCAATCAATTAAATACTTGTGCATTTTCTTTTCAAATAATGCTCCCACTCACAGACTATAGTAAGTATAACTTCCTGACAAGTTCCCTCTTTCAGACTCTGTTCTTTCAGGGTGTTAGTTTTTTGTATTTCCTGAAACAAATGTGTAACAACTCAGAATACATTTGCAGATTGTAAAAATTTTTTGATGAATGTTAGTATATATGTTTTAAGAGAATAAAATGAAAACTACAAAATGCAGTTTTTGCAAAGAGAATTACAACTTCACGCATTTGTTCGCCTGAGTTGTTGCACACGAGTACTTCTTTTTTTTCCTAGCTAGGTGTCGAGATTCTGCAGGTCTCTTTTTCCTGTTAGAAACAGCAAAGAAAGCATCTTTGAATCAGTCCTGTTGGCATCTTCTATGTGTAGATTTCTCCTCTTTGTAGAAACTCAACTTTCCCCTTTTCCTTGATGCTCTCTTCCTTTAGAGATTTTCTGCTCTCACATGATTTGGCTGCACACCACACGGATAGTGGTAAATCATAAAAAAAAAGAACTCCTGTGATTGGAAATATTCTTTGTGATCATCCAGCCTTGGGAATCATGTTATCTCCCACTGAAGGGTTTGCTTTGAGGTCTGCATTTATTCTGTTTCGGGTTGCCTCATTTACAGTAATTCCAGATCTCTTACTGTGGTATAATACCACTATGATGACCTTTTCCAAACATTGTCTGCTGAACACTTCCCTCTGTTGGATGAGAAGGGAAATGTTGTATTGTGGTGCCTTTTAATTACAACCTTTTCAACTAAGTGAGAGAACTAGCATGGCACACAAATGTGGCTGCAGGTATAAAGATGAAGAAGACTACTGCAACTCCTGCATTAATCCAACAGAGTGTCTCTTTCAGATTTAAGTTGTATAGATTGAAACATAATGCTTTTATAAAACATATCCTTTATTTGTCTTTTTTTCAGTCTTCCATTCTGAAGAAGAAATACGAGGAGCACATGTAAGTTACCGTCTTACAAACCCAGACATATGTTTTGCTGTGGCAGGATGACATGAAACTTGATTCGAATAGGATGCTTAATATGAAGTATTAGACGACACACGGCCTAAAAAAAAACATTTTTGACTTCTGATCAGGGAGAAACTACGAGAGCTGAACAATGAGTTACTGAAGAAGAATGCCTTCATCGACGAAATGGAGCCTAAATACACCACCAGCTGTGAGTTTGAATTCGGAATGTGTGACGCTTGTTGACCTCCATCCTCTCTTACCATCTATTCTTATCATTTTTTTTTTTAATTTGAAATGATTTAATGTATTATGTTGTGGTGTAGATATATAGAGACATAAAAAGCATAGCAAAGGACAAATTAACTTAGCAAAAAAAATGATGTTGTTGCCTCTCAGCCCAACGAGTGGAGGACCTGGAAGAGGCCTTGAAGAAGAAAGATGAAGACATGAAACTGATGGAGGAGAGATATAAGAAATACCTGGAAAAAGCCAAGAGTGTGAGTATATATATTTTTTTACCAACAGCTATCTTTAGTAACCAGCGATGGTCGCTGTAGGTGTGGGTCAACAAGAATGCGATGTGATTGAACGTGTCTTCTCCAGGTGATCCGGACCTTGGACCCCAAGCAGAACCAGGGTTCAGGTCCAGAGGTCCAGGCCCTGAAGAACCAGCTGCAGGAGAAGGACAGGATGTTACACTCATTGGAGGTAATCAAGGGGTTAGAAGAGTGTGATGGTCTGGAAAGGAAAGGGGTAGACCAGGCAGCTTGTAGAACAATTGGGTTAACTAGTCATCTTATAGATAACCAGTGACTGGAGGAGGAAGCCTCAATAATTGGACAACAGTGTATTGTAGCTTAAAAAAATCACTTTCACTGCTTCATTTTTTGTGTCTTTTGTGTTTCCTCCAAACAGAAAGAGATGGACAAGACAAAAAGCCAGAGAGATTACGAGGAGAAACTGATTGTGTCAGCCTGGTACAACATGGTAAGAAGGACATTTATAGCCTGAAACTGTTGACGTAGCTATTTTAAATGTGGCACACACTAATATACAGCTGAGATTTGTTACCAAGAAGAGTGATAATTTATAAGTCATAATACACAAAAGTCCATAATATCATAGTAATATAGAACTGCAATGATTAGTCCCATTAATCATTATCTAATAATTAGTCAATCAAAACAAAATGTATTGGCTAAAATCGATTATTTTGAGGGTGAATAGGGTAATAGGTGTTTTTTGAAATACCCATTTTTAGAGTAGGCCCAGTATTGCATGGAATATAAGAAGTCATCCTCATTCTTAACTCATGCAGGAAGGTGTTTTAACCACTAGAGGGCAGCGTATGCTTTTCTATAAGCTTAAAAAACATTGGTGCTAATATCGTGTTTGAGGTTGTGTTTGCTTTCTCATGCATCAGGATTAGCTGTACTGATGGTAGCTGATTCTCTTACAGACTGTGTGTTCTGGCTTATATTGAGTCTCCATCTACTCACCGCGTATAGTTACACGTATAGTGACCATTAAGAACATTATACTGTGTCTTTTCTACAGGGTATGTCTCTGCAGAAGAAGGCGGCTGAAGACAGACTCGCTAACACCGGTTCCGGTCAGTCCTTCCTGGCTCGCCAGAGACAAGCCACCAGCACGCG
>CAKALG010000268.1:0-10886 GCA_916700815.1 Helicolenus hilgendorfi | reverse complement strand
AATCTGTGCCCTGGTCCGATGCATAAGGGGCAATCCAATAGCATCCGTATGCTCTACTGTCCGACTGGCACCCACACCCTCGTTCATACCAGCACAGCTGCTCGGGGGACTCCAAGGGGCTCAAATATGTTCCTGACTTGCAGCTGCATGAAAAAAAGAGTGGATGTAAATAAGTAAACGGGGGGGAAAATGACATACTGTAGATGAGACCTCTAGATAATGAGACAAAGACAAGGAGAAGCCTGTCATTTGCTGTGTGCTTACCGCAGCAATAGTCTGCTGCTGAGTCTCTTTCTCCTTATCCATTTATGTGAGATATGTCTTTGGACTTGCACCACTCCCACTGTCTTCAAGGAAGATTTTAATCCTACGACAGCAGGGTATGGCATATATAAGCGTATGAATATATGAGTCTTTGGTATGATTTAAAACCCCCTCCACTGACGTCACACTGCTTTATGTAAGCATCAGAAGCTCGTAAAAAGGGTTTTGGGTATGCTCCTGTGATAATGAATGCAAAAACAGCATAAAAAATAAATAAATCATAATATAAGTGCTGCAAAATTGTCAGCAATGCCACCCGGACCCTTTAGCTTACACTGCTTTTCCCCCTTTTTTACAGTGCTACTGTGTAAATCTGCTTGTTTAATGACGAGTTGTGACGCACTCTTTCGCTTAACACCAACGCTGAAGCAGACAGTTTGGAGCCCTTCGGGGTATTACTGCGTGTCACAGAGAATTATCATCGTCCCCCCTAAGTGAATCACCCTCCTTACTGGCCAGCAATGAGCACTTGAACAAGAAATCAATAAAGTCTCAATCAGAGAAAATGGAAGGTAGAAATGGCTTTTTGTAATTTCAAAACATACAACCGCAGAGAGAGAGAGAAAGAGAGAGAGAGAGAGGGAGAGGGGAATGTAATTTGTTTCCTGTCTGTGGCAATAGCATTTCTCAGCGTTTGGTACATGGTTGTTGGTTTTGAATTGGAAGTGATTTGGTAATTATAGGGGAGGTGAAGCTGTTCCAATAAAACTCACATATAGAAAAATGACACAAACACAGATTTTTCTTGTTGTCAACAAATCCCATGAGAAAAAAAATCAAAACCAACAATGTGATCGTCAATACTTTCTGACTACCCTATCCTGTTTGTGGCACCAAGATGTAACTCTTTAAAAATGCGTCACAAAATATATAGTTTAATTTTTAAAATGGCTAAATAATTTCCTTATAAAAACCTGGGCATTGTAGTTTTTGGCAAATGTTACTCAAACGGGAGTAAATGGTGCATTTGTTGGGGACTATTTCAAGCTGCGGATTGATACACATTTGGTTTGTAGCAAATATTTAACAAGCTCCCAGGAAGAGCGCCGGGCTTTGAAGCAAATTTTCATAGTGGCCAAACCGTATGAATAACAACTTCTGTGTCCAAAATAGAGTTACACTGGGAAAGACACGTCTGTAAATCAGCGGATGTTTTTTTTTTTTTTTTATGTAAATCAACTTCCCAGTACAAACACTTTAATAGCCCTTATTTAAATCATTAGGTCATAAAAGTTGTAAAATGCGCTAAAAGTCGAATCCAGAGTTATTTCCCTTCCACTGTTCATGTGAATGAGACCTAGACTGGAGCTGGACTGAGGGCTGGGAGGCGGAGTTAAAGGAGCGCCCGCTCTATGGGCCCAATGGATGCGGAAGATCGCTGGAAGATCTAGGTAATTTTATACTCGGACGTCAAGCTTTTTTGCTTCATGCGCCACTGAGCAACTTTCATAGGAATGAACTGGGCCCCGCCTCCAACGCTGTATCAAGTTCTTTTTATACATCCTTGGTATTTAACTGCACCAGGGTGGTGTATGTAAGATTGACTCAAAACAACAGAGAGCACGTTCATTGTAATGAAGATTAACCAGTGCAACGGTGAGGCTCATTGATGCGTTTTTTGGACAACAATGCAGCTCTTCTAAGCTAAATGAGGCTTTTGGCTACACAGGCTCAAGTCATTGTTGGTTTTGGTCTTTTTATGTGATTTGTTGACAATAAGGAGGAAACAGAATATCGCCTCTAGGATCTCAGAGGCTACAACCAAACCTGGAGGGTGGCTGCTTCAGCTCGTCCTGCTTCTCTCCGCCTCCATATTGTTTTGTGAAGGGTGAAAGTAAAATGGCAGCCTTCCAATGCGATTTGGACTAAATAAAGCCCAATAGTTTATATTCCCTCCTCATCAACAATGTGGGATGACATTTAAGCCTTGCTATTGAAGCCAGTCAAGCCTGCATTCCTTTGTGCACTATTTTGCACAATGTGAGAGATATCTTACAGCCCAGTGCCCTGAAACCAGGCAGGTCTGATTCAGTGTCTGAGTGGGAACAGGATATTGATCCAACCAAGATTCATAGCATGCTGGGTAAACCCATGGTGAGCAACACTGGCACCTGCCCCATGAGACATGAAACACAGGAGCACAGTGATTTGTAGTGACAGGTGACGAATAAGAATGCTCTCATCGTAGTTTTATACTGCTGACTATTGCTGCTCCAGCAGCAGACGCCAAATAAATACACTAATAATCTAGTCATTTCATTGAGTATGTGAGAGAGTACGTAAGAGAAAAATAAACCTCCATCAGACCTCACTTTGAACTAAACAGGCCAAGTCTCCAGAGAGATTCGGTGCAACTTAGAATACATATTTAATAATTTAATTCGGCGTGCGTGCTGTGGAGACTAACTGTGTGGAGCTTGCAGCCATGTGTTACAGTAATGCCGTTTCAGTCAATGACTATGGGAAGCCATTAAAATGCATCGCCCTACCCTACAAAATCACATGTAATGCCATGTGTTTTTCTGAGCAATGAGTAAAGACGGTTGGGCTTTAATGAGGTGACTGTGAAGATATTCAACAGAACCTCGACAGGAAAAGAGGAAAACATGGAAGTAGGAAGGATGACGAAGACAAAAGACTGTGCTTTTTTTTTGGTGATATGAGAACATATCAGCAAACAAGATGAGTCCCTATACTGCATATACAGCACACATTCACAAACGATCACATCTAGTGCTTCTTTTTATCAAGTGAAGTCTTATGATTTATGTCTGTGGTGGCTGTAAACGTGAAGCAGCGAAGCATCGTTGCTGTTCCCCCACTCCTCCAATCTCCAGATCTTTTTAGTGAATGCTGCCTTCATGTATGTGTGGTAAATATACAATGCTGTGCCTGCCAGCCAGGGATTAGATGTGCTCGGAGGTGGAGCTGCAGATGGGGGAAGGTGAAACGATGCAATACTTTGTGTTGGCTCATTTTAGATCTGGCAGAGTGAGATGGAGACACCCCTGCTAGAGCCGTGTTTCAATAATGTGTCTCCACACTGCTGTTCAGACAACGTGTTCTCACTCTCAACGCGTCAAATACGGCAGCATGGTCAGTGGACCTAAGCGTCAAACTATGACGCTCCACATACCCCTCAAGCGTCAGTTTTGCACGTGCAGGGCTGAGGTCGGAGCAGATGGATGGATGGATGGATGGATGGATGGATGGATGGGTCAAACAAACACAGGACTAGCACCGCTGTTTCTGTTCTGTGTGAACCCAAAGCTACGTTGAGCTATTTTACGTATTCTTACGTATGTAAGTTAAAGTAACGTACTTAACTGACCCAGACCACAATCTTTTTTCCTAAACCTAACCAAGTAGTAATAGAATTCACAATGTTAACCACATGTTGAAGTCTATTGGGCTGCCCTACCCGTTGAAATATGGCACAAAAGGGGTACCCAGTGAGTTACAAAGTGACGCCAAGGGGCCTCCGTCCGTATAAAATGGGTTGGGTGTGATAACGTGTTGGTTCAGAAACTACTACAATGTGTGTTATTGCAAATGAGGATTGAAGGTGTGCTGCTATTTGGCAAAATGTAAGATTTTACTTGATTTAATAACAGATTGTACAAATCAATACTCACAACTATTCACATTCCACATTTCACCATGTACTTGCATGAAGTAGTTTATTTTAGTAAACATGAAAGGCCAATTTAATAAAACAATATAAGCTTTGTGTGTAGAGCTGAAACAATTATTGGATTAATCAACAAAAAAACGATAATCAATTAATCATTTCTGTCATTTTTCAAACATAAATGTCCAATGTTTACTGTTTCAGCTTTTAAACTGTGGACATTTGCTGCTTCTCCTTGTCTAATATTATAGTAAACTGAATTTCTTTGGGTTTTGGACTGTTGGTCTGACAAAAAAACAACTTGTATGTGAAAATGGTGATCACAGGGAAGAGAATCATCACTCCCTCAGTTCTATGGAGCATCTTTCAGGTTATTGTTTTGGTTTTCTGCCCTGCAAATTCACTGTTCTGGTTTTCTCTCACCGCTCTCGTATCGTTGTTTTTGGCCGCAGTAGGGAGAAAAAGCTCTAAAAACTCACTGTACACCACCATACAGCATACAGACAGAGTTAGCAACTAACTAACTAACATAGTGGAGCATTTAGCAGCTAAATAGCCATATTTCCCTCAGGAGTTGGTGGAGACCAAAAACAGAGCTAAAACTAGAATGGCACTCGGAGAGCGCAAACCTCCGCCAAGGTACCTGACTTTAAAAACAGATCACAGCTCACAACTGGCAGTACTGTGAGGTAGTTGGCCTGTTATTAACACGGTGTGTTTCCGTGTAACGTATCGGCATATGCCTCTCTCATTCAGCAGCCTTGTTATGTCTGTATAACGTTACACTACGTTGTCTGTCATCCCGTCATGTACCACTTTTTTCTCTCTCACTGCAGACGGCCAGCAGCCACCGCACACACATCCACACACGTATCTCTCTGCTCGAAGAAGGAAGAAGGCGGGTTCATGTGCGTCATCAGTCACACTGGTCTTAATGCTCAGGCTGATCGGAATTCTTAAAAAAATTGTTGAATCTGGATTATGATCCGGATCGCCACCAAAATCAAATGGATTGTTCATTGTGCTACACTCCACCCCTCCAAGAAATTTCATTAAAATCCACTGCAAACTTTTGGAGTAATCCTGCTAACAGACAGACATACAAACAAACAAACAAACGCCGGTGAAAACATAACGTCCTTGGCGTCCTTACCTTGGAGGTAATAAGGGTGATTGTTAGATTTTCATTTGACATGACTTCAAATTAATGCTAATGTTGTTTTCTATTTGTAAACGGTAAAAGATGGCAATATGTTTGTGTATATGTTATGTTTATAGCTTGTGTCAGCTCCCTCCCAAGTGAACAAAAAATCTGTTATTATAGGTTTAAAAAGTTGTAATATTAAAATCTGTGAGTTCTTATTCATTAGGTTTCATCTATATAAGATAGGAAGATTTTTTTTATCTTATTCAACTGTAATACCTCACCCCAAACCAAATATCAGCATGAATTTATTTGCCTTTCTCCAGTTGCTCTGGAAAAAAATATGTAGAGTATCGCTATACATTTAGTAAAAGCTACAACTTCTAATGGCGCTGCATATTCAAACAACTAATTGTGCACCACCGGTCCCCAGGGTATAAAGTGTCATTCAGTAGATCAACGTTAATAACGATGAGACTGACAGAGGGCAGCGAGTGTTGAATAATGCCAGATGGCCGTAGTAACGGAGTACGTATAAAAGCAGCGGCCAGTAACCGTCCTTCAAGGCGTGGCTGTTGTCCGCTGGGCTTTATTAGCTTCCTGTAGCCTCTGAGGCACTGGAGCTCCCATCACTCATGGAAATGACTCTGATTAATCAGCTGAGTGCTGGAGTGTGAGCAGGGTATGCTGGAGACCTGACCAATCCGACAGTAAATCACGCTTGTTCACAGTGGGCTGCACCTTCATCCTCACCACGCCTTTCTCCGCTCACTACACACTGCAGCGGGCTCCCTCCTCTTTCTCCTCCTCTTCCTCCTCCTCCTCCTCCTCCTTCTCTCTGGCACATGCAGAGCTTTTCTAAGAACAGATGGGAGAAGTGGGGGAAACCCAACACACGACGTTTCATGCTGACATCTAGCGGAGTCCAGAACATGTGATTACGCAAGACTATTTACATGTATTGTAATACTGGACTGATTTCATTTTTGGATTAGCTCAATAATATATTCCTCTGAAATGTGAATGAATTCATATTTACCAAGCAATTAATGGTAATCAACAGAATTTTCCTTTCAGGTCAAGTAGAGCGTCACCCCACAGCTCATCAGAGTGTTATATTACTGGACAGTTTGAGAAAGCATCCAGCCATAGCCAGTCCGCCATCTGGGCCGTGCCTTCAGTGGACAGTAAGGAATGGATGATATTTGTGAGAGGGGAACTGCAGAGGATGGCGGCATCTAACAATGTGCAGTGATCTGTCTCCTCTGAAAAGAGGACGGTCACAGCAATGACACTGGACTGCTCTGATGGAGTGGAGAATCTCCTCCTCCCTCCTCCTCTCTCTCTCTATCTCTCTCACAACCTTTAAGCTCAAAGCGTTGGCTCAGAGCCTCGATTCGCACCGCGCATAAGATCTTTGCTGGTGTGATACTTACAGCCAAATCTTGATTTCTTGAAAAGTGGCCGGAGGTAATCACAGTGAGAATGTAGTCAGTCAGAAACCCTGAAAGAGAAAGACAACGTGAACTCAGAGAGGCATAGTTCACTCTTTGAGTTGATTTTAAACTTTTGTTGAAGGTCAACCCTCCGATTATGTAAATGCACAGCGTTTGACTGATTTGAAGGCAGTTAAACTGGTGTGTGTGTGTGTGTGTGTGTGTCTTTTGAAGATAATCCATGGCATTAAGTCACACCCTATGAACACCTAGTGTGATTGGCATTCTTGAATAAAACCATGAAAAATGAAACTTTCAATTTCTGCACACTACCGAAACTTATTATAGCAAAAATCGTTTTGAGCCCAGAGAAGAATATTGATAGCTGTCTCCCTCTCACATAAACAAGCTGATATATGGCTGAAGCCATAACCGTTTTGATCCACAAAGGTGCAGGACGAATGAATTATGACTGAAAAGCTATCCGTCGCACATTGCGGCTCACCAGTTATTGAATCAATTCATTGTCATAACCGTAGAACCTCTCTAATGACTGTCTCTTTGAAAACTGGCTGTGAATCAACATGCTGTACATAAAACAGCTTTCCAAACCACCACACAGAGTTCAGATCTGAGTTAAAAGAGCTTTGAGTTCACACAATAGATTCCTTTTGTCTCATTTTAAACTCTTTCTATCACCAGGATACTGTATCTCCACAGCGGTGTTTCCAGAGTCAACCTCTAAACATGAATTCATCAGCCATTTCTAAATATTTTTATTTTAGCATATTGAGAGGTTTCTTTTGAAAAATGCTCACAAATAACACCACACTAATGGCTGTGTTACACAAATACTGACATCTAAACATTTCTCAATCTCTATGGTTTAAAGATTTTCAGGAGAACAAAATCATTTTTGGTGAATAAAGATTTGCTTATTTCCTCTCATGGCAAGATATTTGATTCAATATTCAATCGACTAATTGCAGAGCATGATTAATCGCTTATTTACTTATTTATAAGAGAACCAAGTCGGACAACCCTTGCTGTTCTATTGTGTCTGTTCTACTCACTAATTAACACGTTGAATCTTGTTTGTTTAAAGAGGACCTATTGTGCTAATTTTCCGGTCTATACTGGTATTTGGGGTTTCTATTAGATCATGTTTTCACACTTTAATGTTAAAAAAAATCTTTATTTTTCTCATACCGGCTGTGCTGCAGCACCTCTTTTAACCCTCTGTCAGAAAAAGCTCAGTCTGCTCTGATTGGTCAGCTGGCCCACTCTGTTGGGATTGATCAACCGGACCAAACTCTTCGGACTCTGCTCCAGCTCCGCTCTAACTAGCTTTGTTTGAGGGCGAGCCAAACTAGCCGCTAGGCAGATATTATGCAAACGTGTTACTTGGTGACATCACCGCGTTACGGAAGAAAAGGCGGGACTTCAAGCAAGGCGTTTCAGGCAGTTCAGGAGCAGTGTTTCTGTGGGGTAGAGTATCTCCCTTTGGCCTGGGTTTACATGCACAAAAAACAATATAACACACTAAAGGAAAGGGAACACAAAAGCACAATAGGTCCTCTTTAACCCATATAAAAACCTAATTGGACTTCCTGGAAGCTTGTTGTCACTGTGAGGTTGCCAGGGAAACAGGAGATATAATGTGTTAATTGGTGAGATTTAGAGGTGCTAGTATAGACTATAGGCTAGCTTTTTCTCCCTGCTCCAAATGCTTCTGCTAAGCTAAGCTAACCCTCTCCTGGTGGTAGCGCCTTATTAACCGTACAGATACATGACTGGTATCGATCTTCTCATGTAACTCTGACCAAGAAAGTGAAAATAAGTGCTTTTCCCCAAATGTCAAACTATTCCCCTGAGGTATAACAACCAGCTCTGCCAGCTCACTGTCTTAGCAAGAACATCATGACCAGGGACTATCTACTGTACTCTTTAATATGCTTGCAAATCATAATGTGCTGACGATGGAATTAAAGAACTTTTCAGATCAATGAATTGAATTCTGTTCTTATGCAGACCTTTGAGGATATTCTATTCGTGGCCCAATTTCGTTCTCCAATTTTGGCAAAACAGTCAATTTCATGATTCAATGGACTTAATTGCTTTATTGTAATTGTATCATAAAAGACATCCACAGGGAGAGATAACCAACTTCAATTTGTGCACTTCAGTGAAGGAAAACAGTTCAACACAATTCTGCCGTCCCCAGCATTTCTTCTGTGAATTGAATGTATTATGTATGGATTTTATTTTTCCATACATACTCAAAACAATTCATTTTCGTATTGAAATTGCCATTTAATTAAGTAACACCCTTGAGATCAATCCATCATTAGGATCTGCTGATGCCATAACATTTATGATGAAAACCATCACTGTTAAACTACTGAAAGAAATCGTTTTCTATAGCTCGCGCTGGTGACCTTTTTATTCTAGCACACGAGACTAAAAGCATTTCTACACAACAAGACTGCTGATGAAGAGTGTCATTGCCGTGAAGAATAATTTCCTACACAGTGGAGAATATGAGACTGGGGACTCTTCCTGCACAATGAAATACCTGCAGTCTTCATAGAAAACACTATGAAACTGTCAAAGAGAGTTGTTTGCAGTTAACCGAGGGGAAATAGTGACAGGGAGGAGAAAAGCAGTGCTTCAACGCTGCTTTGCACTGCAGCACTCCAACAATACAAGTGGCATTTTCTCCCAAACAGAAAGGTCAAACGACAAGGACTGAATTCACAATAAAAAAAAAAAGATACATAAAAGTTATTGCCTGTAATACGCTTATATAATAACGTAATGTCACAGCAGATATAAATGTTGTCCTGCAAGGACACATTTAAGGTCAAATCTCACTAAAAAAAAGGAAAAAAAAGATCATGAAAGATCATAATTTGGCTAGCTGACAGGGGCGACAGATTCTCAGATACAATCACGTTAAAGGGAATTGCCTCTTGCTGAACATAATTGGATCTTTCCCACACCTATTTATGTCCCCAAGGGACCAAACTATGCAGAGGAAAAAGGAAAGGGAATTTAATGAATACTCTTGTCCTTCGGTTTTCATTACAAGTCCATGTTAGTGAGCCATGCTGGCGACGGAGTCATATCAAAAAGAACATTGATAAGCCAAATGTCAGGATGTAGTTGTCACTGGATATGAAACAATTCCCAGACTTTTAGGAGACTACTGTTAAAAGGTCTAAAATGTAACTCTACAACGAGTGTCTTAAAATACTGCAGCAATTCATCAACACGTAAGCCTGATCATTGTTTGGGTTAAACTGAAATAATGTCTTGTTGCGATATGAGACTATGGATATTTCGCACATTTTTGGCAAAGTCTAAACAAAATAATTTTGTTATTGTATTATTGTGATATATGGTATCTTAAAGGTCTTATAGATAACATTTTTATGTAGGACCATTTTTTTTTTTTTAATAATACATTCACAGAGCTTTTACAAAGGTGCTGAATAAAACTGTGTCTTCTCCTGAAAAAAGATATTACGATTAATCATTTAAAAAAATGTTGGCGGGTCTGAAAATTAAAGTTTTGTTTATCCCGTTTGGTTCCCATTTCAAACAAGGCTTGTGAGCCAATAGTATAACGACACTGCTATCACGTGGTATCTCTGGGTCATCAGTTAGTGTGGAAAAAATTGACGATAAGTGCCTGGCAGCGACTTGTTGTGAAGTAAATGCAATGCAACAGGGAAGGGGTAATGCGACATCAAGTGGCTGACCTTTAAATAATGTCTCCAATTGGAGAGATGTCTCCAATATTGTAATTCAAGTGTTCTGAGAGATAACTAGACCGCTGCACCTCCTCATGGCTCTGTTTTCAGGCTTTAAATAATCTAGCCTGTGACGGAAGACTTTGACCAATCACAGGTCATTTCATAGAGAGAGCGTTCCTATTGGCTGTGCTACGGTCATGTGACCAGTGCTTGGCGTTCCTTCAAGACATCTCATCATGGCTGCCGGGTCACAAACTTTCTCATTTTACAGCTAAGCCGTGCACTACAAGATGTTTTTGAAAACATTTGAGGTGAGAAATAGGCATTATAGTAACAGAATATTGATTCATATTTGATCAGCGCGGCCTATAGTTTGACCATTTGGTTGGAATTTGCGAGTAATTGACAGTCGGCTCTCATAGACAGCAGTTGGACAGCAGATCCCAGATCAGCTCTGACTGCTTGTTTTCCTCTGGTCTGTGGGGCAAAGACTCACTGCCCTTCCCAGAGGGAGCAATCCACCGGTTTCCGGCAGAGAACCATTGCCTCAGACTTGGAGGTACTGACTCATCCCGACCACTTCACACTCGGCT
>CAKALG010000267.1:0-12251 GCA_916700815.1 Helicolenus hilgendorfi | reverse complement strand
TCAGGGTAAGAAAGAATGAATCAAAAAAATCAAATACTTGATTAAAGCACAGCATATTCAGAAAGATCATACCACACCATACGTGTTGTGGTGACTGTGGCTCAGAGGTGGAGCGGGTCGCCCACCAATTGCAAGGTCGGCGGTTCGATCCCCGGCTCCTCCAGTCACATGTCAAAGTGTCCTTGAGCAAGATACTCAACCCCAAATTGCTCCCGAAGCCTCAGCCATCAGTGTATGAATGCATGTGTGAATGGGCGAATGCTAACATGTAGTGTAAAGCGCTTTGAGTGGTTGGAAGACTAGAAAGGACCTATATAAATGCAGGTCTATTTACCATTTTAAATTCTCTTGTCCATTATAGTTGATATCATCTCATTTTATTCTGATACAATGTCAGAATAAGAGGTTTCATGTTTATGTTTCCGTCCATCTGTACATCTGTCAGTAGCGTTTTTTGTGAATTCAATATCTCAGGAGTGCCCGGAGGGAATTTCTTCAAATTTTGCATAAACGTCCACTTGAACTCAAAGATGAACCAATTGTATTTTGGTGGTAAAAGGTCAAAGGTCAAGGTCAATGTGACATCACATCTGTTGATTCAGATTCCGAGCATGATATTTCAACACCTTGAGGATTTTTTCTCAAATTTGACCCAAACATGCATTGGGACTCAAGAAGGAACTGATTAGATTTTGGTGGTCAAAGGTCACTGTGACCCCACAAAACATGTTTTTGACCATAACTCAAAAATTCATATGCTAATTAATAAACTAAAATCCTAGTGTTTTGTTGACATTGGCTTTACTTCCTCATTGTTTGGCATCCCCTAGATACCACTACTGTGTGCAAAAATGACAATAATATTAATTGCATTTCTTTAAATATATTTGTTGCTTTTCTTCAGACCTCATTAAACCCTAATATGTAGAAAGGTATTGAAGTGGTAACCCTTCCCTGTGACACAAACTGACCTTGCACAGGAAATTAGCAAATATATACAATACAGTACATTTTGTTTGTTTGCCAAGTGCCATATGTTATGTTAGATATGTTATCCAACATGGTGACATTACTTACAGTATGTTTTGGGTCAATCAGACTCCAGACATGTCTAACTCCTTGTTAGGCCTCCAATGAAAAATGAATGCAAAACTCAAATTATAGAAATTCAAATAGGCATAAATTTGTGATTTACTATTTTTAAAGCTTCAGTTGGTAATCTTCAAATACATTTTTGTTATATTTGTTGAAATTCGCATTACATCCTGACAGCAATCAATAAATCAAATGCTCTGACCAAAAAAAAAGAAAAAAAATCTGGTATCCGTGGCCGTCGCAGGACTGTAATAAACCCGCCGAATGTAACGATTGGAAGGGCTACCTGCATGTCTACTTACCTACCTGCCTACCTACCTACCTACCTACCTGCCTGCCTACCTGTCTGTCTACCTAACCTGCATGCCAGCCTGCATGCATGCACTCTGCACCCGCCCGCGCACTCATTGCGCATCATCGGAGTCTTCCGCAAGCTGCTAGCTTGACAGCTGTGAGTACTAACAATCCATGTTTGTTGTTAACATTGATAACGACTTTTGGAGCTAGTGCTCTAGCTACTTTCATTGGAGAAAAGCTAGCAACACTGGACTGGGTTTATTGGTTGGATCATTTTTAAAATCTAGCTTACTCTTGCTAGTTTCTTAAGATTACTAAGCTTTAACCATGTTTTACAGCTGTGGCCTCTGACAGCCCAAGCAGAAGTGACGTGACATTTTCTCTGAACTCAATCAGTTAAAAAACACGTTTATAAGCAATTCTATACTTTATTTAGGGTAAGTCATGAAGGACTAAGCTAATAATACAATATTAGGTCTGTTTTTTTTGAGCTGTTAAATATAGCCTGGGGTGCATTTTAATGTGACACTGCTTGAACAGATGGATGAACGGCCTTCTGCCCTCCTGACCTCTGACATGGACCCTGAACTCTGTCTGACCACTGAGCAGCGAGAGGCCAAACTTCGTCGTGTTGAACGGATACGGGAAAGAGTCATAAGAAGGTGGGATGTTTTTTTGTCATTTTTATATTTAAAATGTATGAACGTGTGCTTTACGTATACAGTATGAAAGTCACCATAAATTGGTTCTTCTTTCTGTCCGTCTATCAGCGCAGTCAGACTAAATGCTACTACACACGATCAACTGCCCATCAGGGGGGAGGGGCAGGAAGTTCATCAGGTGCCCCCTGACACAGCTAGAAAACAAAGGATCAAATCAGGTATGTATTTTACAACACACAATCAATAAGTTAAGGATTGTAAGTAAGTTTAAGTTACCATACATTAGCTATTGCAAATCTGGTATAGCAATAGCAACCCTGTCTTCCACAAAATTACATTTCCATACAACTAAACTGCATAACAAAGATACGTTCTGAGGAAACCGTATTTTCTCCTGGATTACCGTCGCAGTTTTAAACCGTTGTTAACCCGTGATTAACTATAACACTAATGGAAACAAAACAAAAAGAAAATGCAACAAAACTACTTGATTAAGTTTGGTAAAAAAAACATCACGGTTTGGCTTAAAATGACTATGACATTGAAACAAAACAAAACGAAAGTACAACAAAACTACTAAATTGGGTTCAGACAAAAAAACTACTGGATTAGGTTTAGTAAAATAACATCTTGGTTTGGCTTAAAATTACTTTAAAACAAAACGAAAACGCAAGAAATACTACATTTCACACGGGACACGAACACAGGTCTCCTGGGGGGAAAGTCTGATTTGTTGGACCCATCCACCTCCCCTCCCGCACGACAGTAGTGGACTTTCTTGCTTGTTATACCCGTTATTATTCCATAACGTTTATGTTCAATGTATTCTCATTCACGGTCGCTCGTTGTACTACATCACCTGCTCTGCGTGTCGCTCGTTGTACTACGTCACTCGCTGAAGAGACAAAAGTATTTCTGATACATCAAAACAAATGTAATCCGCGACAAAATACGTTCCAAACGTAATTGAGAATGCAATTTAGTTGTATGGGAATGTAATTTGTAGGCGACAGGTCTGGCAATAGAAGTATCAGCTGAAAGCACACTACCCATGCACACCCTGCTCTGTTTTCAGACCATAGATTCTACGATGGCTATGGGAGCTGTGATCACATCAGAGGTCCTACAGAACTTCAGCTTTCCAGTGGAACATCTCAGGATGAAGATGAAAGAGACGGACATGTGAAAAAATCTAAATGTCAAGTGAAATTTGGGAACAAAACACAACACAAAGATCCCAGTGGCAGAACAGGGGTTGCCAAAACAAAAATAAAACGTCCAGCTTCACCCTATCACATCTCCTCTATGACCGTCTACCAGAAGGATGGAGCCAAGGGATTTACAAGTTGCAAGGATGGAGAGGAGCAGAAGCTTGAAGAACCTGCCGCTGATGATAACGAGAGTGATTTTCCATCCTCCGATCTGAGAGCCAAGTGGTTCCTCTCCACCAACCAGTGGCAGGGGTTCATACCTCTGCAGGTCCCCGGCGTAGACTCGTGCAATGAGGAGATATTGGACATCGAGAACCAACCAGCGGGCAGTGACGACGCGACCGATTCCAATGAAATGTCATCCGCAGTCAGCGAAAGCATAGAGAAAATGAAAGAGAACCATTCACTCTTCTACAAGATCGCATGTGACATTAGTATCTCAGACACAGATATTGCAAAGAATGATGGCGGGAATTCAAATGCCCAAACGTCATCCAGGCCAGAAGAAGAAGAAGAACTGATGATCACTGAATCTGTGCCAGATGAAGCAACCCATAATGTTGGGAGATTTTCTATCCGACGGAGCAAGGATCCCAGCTTACATTCTCCTTCAGATGTTAATGAAAATAGTCTCTCAATTAATAATGAACTCCAAGATTCAACCCAGGACAAAGCAGCATCAAGGCAAGACAGCCAGTTGGAAGTTAGAGAAACTGTCCGTGGAGCTCCTTCAGATCAGGCCCCGGATGATGAATGTGCAAAGACGAGAGAAGTACAAAGTGGGGCGCTAGAGTCCAAAGACGGGAAGGTGGACCAAGAGAGAGATGAAGAGCCGAGGAAAGGTCGTAGTTTAAGTGAGGAGAACGCTCCATCCAGTTCCGTGTACGAAGGCGGGAGTGTGATTCGGAGCGCATCTTTCGGGAAGGCACGGGTTACAGTATTGAGGACAAGTTTGTAGAGGCAAGAAGAGCGAAGGCTTAAGGAGCTCAAATGAACGAACTTGGGAAGGACAAGAACACAGCTAGGTGATTTATGGTAAAGGAAAACAACTGAAGAAGAGGACTTTAAGCGATTGAAGTAATTTTTGGACCTAACTTTGGATTAGAAATGGTAAAATGGGAACATACAATGTCAGAAATAGTCACAATCTTTGGTTAACTTGAACATTTCCATTATTCATAACGTGGTTTGAAATGGATGCAAATACATCAAATAGTCTTACAATATTTCATAAAAACAAAAATGCAAATCTAGTATTGTTCTTGCAGTTGATAGTAAACACCAAACACCTTATGTATAGTCGAATACATGCCCAGTATTTGAGGTTAACTCTTTCATTCCTCTCAAAACATGCATCTAACATGACACAGAAATTAGAGATGATCGCTGCTCGTGGAAAGCAACATAACCCTGTTATTGCCCCTGTAACACAATGTGTTTTGCATCTCAAATATCCTGATTAATAAACATGTTGTGTGCTACATCGAGACACCGACTCGCTCATATGTTTCATACATCCTTTTCTTTTTTCTTTCTTTTTTGCTCAATGAAAGTCCCCCCCGGGTGCTGAGGTGCTGCTCTCTCCGACAAGCCCTGATGCAGAACTACACAGAGAGCCGGTGAAAATGCCTTTGTCACTTTAAATCCTTGCCGTGTCTCAGTCGATGACATCATTGTCTGAGAACACATTACATCACCCCTTCCCAGGCTCTCTCTCTCTTAAAGACAGCACCACCTTATGTTTACTGGGCTGCACACACATATGCACACATACATACACACACAGATGCAGACCTGCTTATCTGTTTACAAATGCAATATCAACATGCATATTAATTCAATCAGCATCCATAGATGTGGCCAATTCCTTATTGAAAAAGCTATAATTTGGCATTTTACATGTAATAACATTTACTTTATGATTGAATATTACTGGCAAGCGTTTATTACCACACTACAGACAGTAAAGGCATTCTTGATTGTATTTTAAACAAAAAGCTTGTGTCTTTTTTTTTCACATCTGCATAAGCAGTTTGAGCATTCACATCTCAAACTGCATGCAGCAGAAAAATATGATCCCCACAAAAATAGGTGATTTTTGGAAACTAACTTCCACAAAATGATTGCTGATAAAGTTTGAGTGACATTTTGGATCAGATTGGAGCAGAATATTAGATATGAATATCCACATAAGGTTTTTCCTCGTGGTCTGGAAGTTGGGCCTGCAGGGCATCACCCCACACACACATGTATTTTGCAGATATAGCACTGCTTTATGATGCACAAAAGAATGCATATGAATCTTTACTGTATTTCTATTAAATTAGTGATTTTTGGACTGAAGCTGCAGCTAAAAGGGCAACACGTGCTAGTTGCATGTAAAATGTGTTTTATTTTGCCTCCGATATGTATACACTGTATAATTAATCAGGTGTTTGATTGCGCGTAAATCACACAGAGAGATGCGGAGAATGCTGAGAGAATGTTTCTTTAAGACTCATTACCTCCCAATCCGACAGAAGGGGGAGTCTGTGGTAAGGTGGCGTATCGTCTCTCTCCTCCTCTCCTATCCTCTCTCCTCTCCTCTCCTCTCCTCGCCGTTTACATGTGGAGAAAAAAGAGAAAAATAGTCCAGTTTTGGATGAGTGGCACGGACACCGAGGTGCGATCCTATGAGGTGATGGACCTATAAGGGATATTTAACATCAAACATGGACACTACAGGCTAACCCGCGATGATGACTGCTGTGGTAAGGGATGCAACTTCACACACCGCCCCATCGCAACCCAGTTTCCATTGAGAGAGAGAGAGGGGGAATAATGGAAGATGCATGCACTAATGTGATAAATGCATAACAACATTGTGTTGTGCAGGATTGAGGAGGGTGATTGCATGTGTATGTGGAAGAGGAGGGATGGATGGAGGGGTACCATTTGACTATGGAGGCTTATATATATGAGGTAGACTATATGCATCGCTCGGTGCCTATGTCAGTGTCAGGCATTGACAGGTGTGTTGGCAGCACGATTTATTCAGGGCGCGCTTGCTCGCTCGCATACAGTGTGGTGAAGATGATGAAGATGATGATCACTGTATATTGGCCTTACTATGTGTTGCTTGTAATTAATCATGGCTGTAAGTAAGCTCTGGGAGCTTTGTAATCCAAACCCCCTCCCTTCAGCTCGCCTCCCTGCTGTCACTATACTAGGGTCTATTTCTATATGGAATTGCTTATAATAATAATTCTATAGAGAAGATGAAGAAGAAGAAGGCCCTTTACTGAAAATGTGAGATGTGCATTTTTTTTTTGGCCCATCCTCCTGCCTGACGTGATGCTTCTTTCCACACAGTCGGATCTCGAAAAAAGATTCATCCTTTAATGCGTTTTTACGCGCGAAGAAGTGCCACAATTTAGATATCCCACTCCTCCTGTAAGATGCTTTTTTTTTTTACTATAAGAATGTAGATCTGCGCGTGCGTGCGTGCGTGCGTGCGCGCTCGTGTGCTGCCTCTCATCATCATCGACTGGTCTTTCCTCTCCTCTCCATACATCCATCCAGAAATGGAGGTATAGCCTCACAGACCTGTCATCTAGAGAGAGAGAGAGAGAGAGAGAGAGAGCCTCGTCATTTCCCCATTAGCCCAGTATGTGTGCAAATAAAAGCGCGTTATTAGTCCAGATCCTGGTGCTTTTTCTTTTCCCCTCCATACCCAGCTGCCTGACAATCACTTATCGATTCCAATGATGCGTTTCTTGGCCAGGGGGGTAACTGTTTCATGGTATTAGGATGGAGGGATGATGTAGGGCATTATTATAAGCTTTTATGGAAATGCAAAATGTTCTCTCACAGTGCTTTAACATGTAACAGGATGTACAAAAGCCAGTTCTAATTGCGTTTCTGTGGGAGTCTGCAAACCTCTCTCCACCGCCCCAGTGTCTGGTGGAGGAGAGCTGTTTTTACTGCTCCCTCTCTCTCTTTCTCACACACACACAAACACAAGCAAGGCTATATGGCATTTTCCCATTTTTTTTTTTTTTTTGGAGGCAGGGAATATTTAGTAACATGATACACAGCCTAATTGGGGGGGCCTTGTCCTAATTGGACACAACCAGATACTGTAAAGCCAAGTCTGTCCACTCACAGGGTGGGCGAGCTGGATTCAGTGTGACTGTGTATGATGATGGTGATGATAATGATGTGGGCAATCGTAATACGAAAACACCCACATGTGCACACACACACATAATCGATTTCATTGTGGTGACACTGTGACATGAGCTCACCCCCCAATGACTCTAATGCAGCTGCTTGATAATGAACTGTTAGCTCTACATTCTTATTATCACCGGCTCATTGTTTTCAAGCCGCCTCTCTGCCAGTCCCCCCCATGCTCGTTTCACTCATTTCTATGGCGGGCACAATGGCAACTATTCAGCGAAAAGGTCTCGATAATGCTCGTAAAGCTGTAACGTTATGGCACGATAACAAGCCTACAGTGTCATTTTGATGCATTAGACATGTATTTGTTTTCTAGTTTGTCTCTCTCTTCCACACACACACACACTCATAAACACACACTGGGTCCTGAAGCCCAGTGACCTCACAGCTGACGCTTCAGTCAAAACTGCAGGCTGCACAGTTATGTTTACTGAATCAGGACTCCAGCGACGAATGCTTTTGTCTCTCCTCGTGTGACACAGTCGGAATACAGTGAACTATTACTGTACAATATATACAGTTAGTCTGCACTGCAGTAATTACATTAGCCTGTTTTCTGTTGCCCCTGCTGAGCTAATGAAGAGCTGCTGGTAATGACGATGAGTAATTATCCCAAGATGAGTGGCTGGAAGTTTTTCTTACAGTCCACCTTGTATACTTCAGCGGGAGTATTTCAGGTGTTTCAAGGTCTTGATCCAAATGGATTTCAGGAGGATATTTGGGATCACAAAGTAGCAATCAGAAGCTGAAACATGTCTCGAATCTAATTTCATTTTGAACTCTTAAACTGTATTTTAAGGAAATGCCGGTTCAGTCGTGCATCAGCGATTATCCGTCAGTGGCGCGGGGAAGGAAGGAAGTTGGTTTTTAGTGGGACATACGGTGAGGTTGCCAAGTACACGAGCCAGCTCACCAGCATGAGGAGCTAATTTAGAGCTGTATCAGGCCTCCAATTACCAGCAAGCAGTCCCCATCTTTGGTTCTGTCCATATAATAATAATAATACGACCACTGACACGACTTGTTGTCGCTGCTGCTCGGGCCCGTGCGCTAAATACGTTTGATTCACAAAATGGATGATTTTGGTTGGACAAAGAGATTCTTTATTGCACTGCCCGGTCTCACTGACGTACAGAAGCCTGCATGGGGCACTAAATCAGTCCAAACCACTTAAAAGTATAAAGGCCAGTGCAAGCCCCTGAGTATTGTAGACTAGACAGTGAAGAATATGGTAGGAGAGAAGAGAGGGACACGAGGCGCTATAATAATGCTGATTGCTTGAATCCATACCATTTTGGCCCACAGTTTGCAGCATGAGACAGAGGCCTAAAGGTAATTTAAGTTGTGCAGACAATTTACAATAAAGGAAGTTGGGGATGCACCGATATGACTTTTTCAGTCCCGATACCGATACCTGGGTTTCGGGTATTGGCTGATACCAAGTACCGATCCAATAAGCTGTATGCCTCATAGTGTGGAAGTGACTGGGATTGTTCTTTTATGTGTAAGGTAACATCAGGCCCGATTTATACATTGCTTTCCTAAGTTTGTAAAACAAAATGTAACAAATAAATACATAGATGTAAATTTACTGAATTGTAATTTATTATTAAATTAATAATCGTACACCAGCAACTTGGTAAAAAAACTTTAAAATGAACAGGAATATGCAGTAATTCAAGTAGAATCCTTGTTAATGCAGCAACAAATTGGTCAAAACTTAAACAGATATTAAAATTCCACTATATAATGAATGTATATAGTATATAAACATAGAATTGAATTGGATAGATCGGCTCTATTGTCACGGATACCCGATCCAGCTTTATGAGTCAGGATCGGCCCGATATCCGATCCGGTATCGGTGCATCCTTAAAAGGAACCTTGATGGAGAGAAACCACATATCTGAATCACAATCCCATACTTTGTTTGTTAGAAACACCGCGAATGAGAACAAATTGAAGATGTTGTTATCCTGCTTAAATCATTAAGATTAGCATTTTAACACTTTCGTCAGTGCTAAAGTCACACTGATCTCACCAAGATCATAGTGACTGATGCCTTAAAGCAGACTTATTCAATTGCTTTTTTAGAAGGGCCAGATTTATAAAAAAGTGCCAAAGCGCCGGACATTTACATTTCCTGTCTGATCTGCAAAGCTAGGAATTTAAATGTAAAAACAATATTTAATCTTAGTAGGATTTTGTTTTAATAAACACAATGTTGCATTTAACATCTTTTTGTATTCAGTTTGACTCTCCTAAATGCCCTGTGCTTGAACAGCCTGGGTTAAAACTTTTTAAGAACAATTACTATTTCTGTGCTTAACAAGGCATAACTAATGGACTAATTAACCTACTAATAAAATGATGATCTTCTAATAATCAAACAATATAAACACCCATAAACTTAAAGTGTCAGCAGGTTACTCAAATAAAAACACAATGATGTTGCTTTTAACAGTCTGTAACAGCGTCAATAGCGTGTGTGGTAATGTTGATGAACAGGAATAAACGCTTATTGGCAGAAATTCTTATAATTGTTATTATTTAAAATACTTTTTTCTAAGGCTATCAATCGATTAAAATATCTAATCGCGATTAATCGCACATATTTGTGTACCTTAAATGGAGATTTGTCAAGTATTTAATACTCTTATCATCATGGGAGTGGGCAATTGTGCTTGGTCTATGCAAATGTATGTATATATTTATTATTGGAAATCAATTAACAACACAAAACAATGACAAATATTGTCCAGAAACCCTCACAGGTACTGCATTTAGCATAAAAACTATGCTCAAATCATAACATAGCAAACTCGAGGACAACAGGCAACAACAGCTGTCAGTGTGTCAGTGTGCTGACTTGACTACGACTTGCCCCAAACTGCATGTGATTATCATAAAGTGGGCATGTCTGTAAATGGAGACTCATGGGTACCCATAGAACCCATTTTCATTCACATATCTGGAGGTCAGAGGTCAAGGAACCCTTTGAAAAATGGCCATGCCAGTTTTTCCTCACCAAAATTTAGTTTATGCTTAGTGCATTATTTAGCCTCCTTCCCAACAAGCTAGTATGACATGGTTGGTACCAATGGATTTCTTAGGTTTTGTATTTTCATATGATGCCAGTATCTATCTAGCTTTAAAATAGAGCCCGCTACAACCTCTGAAAGATCGATTACGTTAATGCGTTAGAGAAATTAGTGGCGTTAAAATTATTTTGCATTAACGCGCTATTATCATGTTCATTTTTGACAGCCCTACTTTTTTCATATTCATAAATTATCAAAGGGTCAGATTGAGGTCGCTAAAGGGCTGAATTCAGCCCACGGGCCGCCAATTGAATAGGCCTGCCTTAAAGCAGCATTTTGGAAAATTTGCTTTTTCACTTTCTTGCCATGAGTTAGATGAGAAGATCAGTACCATTCTTATATCTGTCCATTGAATATACTCTACAGCCAGCAGTCGATTAGCTTAGCTTAGCACAAAAACTGGAAACAGGGAAACAGCTAACCTGGCTTTGGAGAAAAGAAAACAACAACAAAGTGTAAAAGTTACAGGTTTTAGTACTCCTGGGGTTTTGTGCCTGAAGTATCATCACTTTGAGGTTGCCTGACTTCAGGAAGTCACTGCTCCCGGCCAAGAAATAGTCCGGCACATAGCCAACCGTAAAACCACAGCTTACAGTTTCACACTTCACATTTTTTTACGGATTAAACAAGCAAAATATAACATGTAACATGTTATTCCTGAGCTTTAGAGGTGATGGTGGGCAAATTTTGTTAACTTTTGACAGAGCCAGGCTAGCTGTTTCCAGTCCTTGTGCTAAGCTAAGCTAACCGGCTGCCGGCTGTAGCCTCATATTTAACGGACAGACATGAGAGTGGTATCAACCTTGTTGTCTATCTCGTAGTGAGTTTTTCCAAAAGGCATACTATTCCAGAGAATTTCATGCAGCATTGAAGTTGAACAGTTTTATTCTTCAAGTTGCATGACTCTGTGTGCATGCTACTCAAATGCATCTTTCATTTAATTCACTGTAACCTGAGATCCTAACGGTTCACAGTGGATCCATCCAGAATTCCTAATTTATTGTAAGTGTGATCGCATTATTATGTACTAAGTCAACATATTCCTTATTTTGTCAGAAATGCTAATTGCAAACCATCAGTTGGCATTACTGTCACATTTACTTCAGTAGTCTCAAACTACCAGCTCACTCTTGCAACGTCCTTTCTCATTTGTTATATGCACAGTGAAGTTTATTGAGGGAGATCTAATGCAGTGCTTGCTCTTTTTTTTTCAGCTCTCACCCCCGGTGCTGTGAGGAGCTCTGCCTCGTGGACACAATTTAGGAGCCTCGGCCCTCTTTTATCCCTTCCTTCCCCGTAACCCCTTCCCTTCCTCACCCTCCGCCAATCCCTGCCACCCACAGCACGGCTTCCCCGTAGATACTCCTTCCTCTTGCATAACACAGGAACACATAAGCATTCCGATCATACACCATGCAGGTTGGGACTTTGTGAAAGAAAGACAAGTGAGCAAAGACGTACAGACGAGGCAATAAACAGAGGAAGATATGCAGACCAAAGGAGTGATATTTTTGGAAAAACTGAAGATGTAAAGATTTATATTTTGTACTTTAAACTTTTAGTACAAGCTCATTAAACACCAAGGCATTAACAGAGACATTTTGCACACACAATCCCCCCCCGTTTAGTTTTCTTTATTAACTTGACACACACGTCACGGTCTC
>CAKALG010000266.1:0-28211 GCA_916700815.1 Helicolenus hilgendorfi | reverse complement strand
GCGGCACGACATCACAGGACTCGCCCCCACAACATCACTGTTTCAGTTCAAATGGCAAGCAGCGAGAAAGAGCCTGCATATATCTAGAGGAGGGTTTGGCTGACCAAATTACACCCTCGGCAGCATGGAAACACAGTCTGCGTCGCTGCAGCGGTTTCACCATTCAGTCAGCAGCTCATCTTCCATGGCTCAGTTATGTAGAAAATCCACCCTTAGTCCTTATTTTTTAGGGCGATGACTCATGTTGTAAGTCAAGGATGTCACAACTTGCAGTGACTTGCAATGAGGAAATTCATTTTTCCATCGCTGTTGTCAAGTGTGTTACCACGCAGACCTTTTGAAGATAGAAATAAATACGAAAAAGTCATTTTGAGAGGCTTGAATGGGCTGGCCAAATACATTCTGTACAGTGCATAATGAGATAGATTGTTTATTCCTGTTGAACTTCTTTGCTTTAAATGAAGGAAATCACACAAGAAAAACACTGAAGGCATACAAAACCCGTGATGAAACCACTGCTGGATGAGATGTAATCACGGAGGCAAATAGTGTTTGTACGTGACAACAAAACGTCTTTAATATGAGATGATCAAACATCATTTTGGTTTCTAATAAAGGATGCTCATTAGTTCAGGAGCTTTCCTTCCTCTTGAGAAGTGACACCACTCATCCTGTTTGCGGCAGCTTCTTCCATCAGGTTAGGTTTCTGTTAAAATAAGCCTTTCTCTGTTCCTGAGCGGAGGCATCGGTGCTGCTGATGACAGCACTACAAAGAGGAGTCAGGTTGCTCTTGTGGGTTCCCACTGGCATGAAGGATCTGTAGTCTGCATGGCAGCATCAGGTTCCTCTTTTACTCTTTTACTCGCTCCAAGTGGAGGAGTGCATTAGCTTCACATTAAATCAGTTTGATCTCACAGTACGTCCACAGTGTAGACACCTACGAGAGGTCATGCACACACGGGTCACCTTACAGCTTGGCGTGGAGCCTCGCTGGTCGTTCCCACTCTCGGCATGAGGCTTTATGGTGCTGCTGGTCTGAAGGAGTGTAATGAAATAGCTTAGAATAACGGCAATTTGAGGATTATTGATTACATACACCAAAATTGCGATTGAGGATTGATGTAGCAGCCCTGCTTGGCTTGTGTTAACATGTCTCTCTGTGACTGTGGTAGTGTTGTCATGATACTGGAATTTCTAACTTCTACACAATACCTCAAAAAATATCTATACAATACCATTTTTGATACCACAGGCAAAAATGGAAACACTTCATTTTACAGGTATGCAAATTTCGTGGTAATTGGGTGATAATTAGCAAGTAACCTATTTGAAATTTCTTTATAATTACTGCCAAAATACCCCGATATTTACCTCAAAATGTATTGAAAATTACTTTATTATAAACATTATTTAATAAATATATGCTAAAATAGCATATAGTCGTTAAAATATGTCCCTTAGGTCTGAAAAAGTGAGTTTACATTAAATGTCCCTGTGGTAAACCATCCTACAACTTGAAATGAGTGTGTGGAAGATATCTACCTGAGAAAAATGCTCTATAATAATGTAATACACTTCATAATAATGCTTGCCATCATCACAACATGTTTTTGACCAGGGCATGTAGCGCACTGTTGTGACAGCAGCATAAACAATTGACTCATACCATTTTTTGTTGTGTGTTTTGATGGACAGAGATCCGTAACCAGCTGGTGGAGCAGTTCAAATGCTTGGAGCAACAGTCTGAGTCTCGCATCCAGCTGCTGCAGGACCTGCAGGAGTTCTTCCGCCGCAAAGCGGAGATTGAACTGGAGTACTCCCGCAGCTTAGAGAAACTGGCCGAGAGGTTCTCCTCCAAGATCCGCAGCTCCAGGGAACACCAGCAGTTCAAGTGAGTTTCCCTCTCTGCCAGGCAGGTGTTTGAAACAGTTGCCTGTACAGTGTTTGTGCAACTGAGAGCTTGTGAGAGGCTGATGGTTTGGTTTTACATATCTTTATCTATGCATAAATATAATATACACACAGCATTTTTAGCTTTATAGAATATTTAACTATGTCGAATGGATGGAGCTGTAATGTAACCAATGCAAAAACATACAGACAACATACAGATTTACAGTATCTATCAATCAAAATTAATATTTTTTTTCTTTCTATCCACAGTACTCATTTATCATATTAGACTACATTGTGCAATCTAATACGATAATATAGACAACATTTACAAACGGATTATAAACTTCTGCAGACTGACATGCATATTTCACTCACTCCACCATCCCAGCAAAGATTTGCTTCATATAGTAGTTTTTCAGCAGGGCATGTGGCAACTGTTAGATAATGTAAGAGCTTGTCCAAATGTGATAAAATGAGTCTATATTTCATTTAGTTTGCTAATTGCTCGATACTGTAATGAACTGGGACTGTGTTTGTTACTTTACAGGTTGAATAGGTGACAGATGGATCTTTTTTGCAGGTTTATCTGAAAAATTAAAAAAGTTAAACACATTAACGTTACGAATAGAACTTGTGCAAACACGCTTTAAAAACAGATGTGCTAACAGCTGGCAGTACCGTAAGGAAAGATCACTGTATAGCACATTTTTAGGAGAAAACGGGTGTAAAAGTTCAGATTGTTATTTTTTTCACTCAAAAAAGTGCAGAGAAGTTTGCACTACTTTTTCAGTAGTGCCCTGCAGGCTTTCTCTCAGAACCCAGGGCAAAATAAAGTCCACAAATGACTCACCGCTGCTCATTAAGGTTATTGCTATAAGCATACTAATAATTGAAGACGACTCAGCTGCATATCAACATTTGTATCTCATCTGGGCATTGTTTAAGTTAGTAAATCTAACTGAGACAATAAAAGTGATTGGGACAAAAATTGGATCTGGAAAATATGACGAGGACATGTGTCCCTCATCGTCAGCGGAAGTTACGCCCTTGTCTGTGTGTTGTTGTTTGAAAGCAGCAACATTTTCATATTTACTTTCCTTAATGTTGTTTACTTGTAACTGAGCTGATTTTGTTCGGTTTAAATGTATTTATGTAAAGCTACTGTCCCTTTTCCATTTCAACGTGTGCCCAGACCGCAGGGGTGATGTGTATGCCAAGTGACTTTATCCCCCTCTAAACACTTGACTATTTATAACCTAACTGTAAGACCCAGCCCTGCTGCTAATCACAGTGTCTTCTTTGATTACAGTGCAGAACTATACAACAAAATGCTCCAATATGATTATGTACTGTAAAGGAATCTCTATTATTACAGCCATCTCTACGTGACGTCTTCAAAGGTCAGCTGGTTCTGGCACGATGACGAGGATGCAGTTCATTATAGAAGTTAAAGACTGTTGAGGGGCCGGACATAACAAATCCAATGCTGTAATCTAGCACTTAACTTTATAGAAGAAGGCTTTGAGTGAAGCTTTATGCTTCATTATGTTTTTAATTGCATCCATTATGTACAAATACGGCAGACTCTCAAGGAGCTCTGCATCAGACACAAACCTGTGGAGGTGGTTATTAAATTAAAAACAGGTACCATACACTGTAGTTGTGTAGCTTGATTGTTGACTAGATGTACCTTTATACTGTAGGTGGAGGGCTCACAGAAAAAGACACATCTTACTGTAAAGACATTGACTAACAAGGATGAATTAGTTGTCATAGATTAAAACGTTTTTAGAGTGCTAAAGTCTACAGCATATTACAGCATACTAAATTATGCAATATCATATTATATAATTATATACTATAGAATCATAAAACTACTTTTAAAAGTTATAAAAACGCAATTATAGAGTAAATAATGTCCTATTACTTTTATTTTATTATTTTACATGTAATATTTTAATGAAAGAAAGACTGTTGAAGAGAAGGGTAAAGCCAGTGGTGAAGTACAAAGGCAAAAAGCATGAATAGATCTTAGGAGTAAAGGAAACAGTGAATAAGGAAGGTCATTGAATGTCATCAGATCGGAATCAGCTCACCCGTAGTAGCTTTGACCCATTTAGATCTGCAGCTCTGGAAACACTGGTGGAAAAAAAGAGGGATCTTGTGCACAGAAACCACCAATAACACATTGGTACATGACTCATGCAGGGCATGAAATTAAAGCACTGCCGCTCCCAAAATCAATCACCTCAGGCGAACAAGTTTAGTTCAGTCTGGAAACGGAGCGCTAACCCAGCTGTGATCTGGCAGCAGATCTCAGACATGATGAATCTACACATACATGTAGTCTATTATGCCAGCTCTGATTCTTGCAAATGGAAACAGCGGGACTGCATTCCTCACATTTTCACATTTTGCGTCTTGAAATGTGTGATATGAAGAGGTCCGTCTAACTCTCAGAGGATCACTGATCCGCTGCACGACAATGTTATTACTAAACTGCTCAAATGAAAACACAGATGTCTGTTGCTCAGGTGTGAAAAGACAGAAAATACAGCAAATGCATATACTATAAATACTGCAGTAATGTAAAACAAAAACCACAAAATCCCTCTGTTCATCAGTAAAAGCAGCAAATGACAACACAATTAATACATTTAACTGGGCTGTAATGCAAACTACTTCTTGTGCATCTTGTACATATATAGCAGTGCAACATTAAAGGAACAGTGTGTAGGATATCGGGGGATCTATTAGCAGAAATTGAATATAATATTCATAACTATGTTTTCATTAGTGTTTAATCACCTGAAGCTAAGAATCGTTATGTTTTCATTAGCTTATAATGAGAGAGTCACAGAGTCCACCATGTTGCTCCACCATGTTTCTACAATAGAACGGACAAACCAAACACTGGCCTAGAGAGAGCCTTTCATGTTTTTACGTTACCTGAAGGCCACCGTAGTTTTTGGACACGCTTGTGACACTACGGTCTTGTGATCTCAGAGTGTAAAACCGTGATACCGCCAGCTGCCGTCTGACTTCTGTTGCTCCTAAAGTGCTGTTATTATGGTAAGGAGATGGGGTACTCAGTTGGTTGCAATCTGCAACCACAGATTCCGCCAGATCCACTGTACGTTTTAAAAATGCATAGTGTATGTACCCTGGTTATCGATCATGTGATCCACAAAAACAGATTGCTTTTCCCGCTTTTCTGAAATGTTGCCATCCATCTATGAGAAGCCAATTCACCATATTGGATGTTTGCATTTAAAGAGTAGTGAGTTTAGTTATGATAATTATTAAGTGACCTGGTTCAAAGTTTAGACACATGTGCCTCACATTCCACCGTTCATTTGTAAACTAAAAAAGTCAGCTAATCAAAAGTACTTTTACTGTAGTAACATATTTTGGACTTCTTCACAGAATGAGATCATGTAGAAATGTGTGGATACGTGCACGTACTGTATGTAGGAGAGCAGTGTGTGTGAAGTGAATGAGGATTTGACTGTATAATTGAGTCCAGATGTGTTAGAGGAGGCACGCTTCACTGTGGAGCCTAAGACTTGGCTGATAGTAGACAGAACTGTGCTGCTGCTGCGACACAGTAGCTTAACCTTTGGCCTGTACAGTTGATCTTATCCACACAGCGACAGACAGGTGTTTGAAAAAACACATGTTCTAATAATATTCTACTTTACACTGTCGAGATCATGGCAGACTGTGTATTGAACTCTACAGTTCGACAATATGAGCTTAAGAGCCAAACTGAAGCAGTGACAGACCACAGAGGAAGTGTGGGTGCAAGGCTACTTCTCACACTTTACATGTACAGAGGATGTCATACTGAAAGGTATGTGTCACTCATACACACTCTCTCTTTCATGTATTGGAATGAAAACAGTTTTACCTTTTCCTGCTTAGAGCATATAGACAGTGTACATAAAATTCAAACTGACCACTATTTCAGTTTTTTAAGCTCATAACATGATTGCACCTTGTGCCATGCGCTCCAGGTCTGAGCAGGCGGGCGACCACAAATCCTGGTAATCAGCTGTGACACGCCCTGCACTCTGTGACCTTCCTCCCACTTTAGTGCATGTTAAGCTCAAGGCGAGCCACCAAAACACCAAATGGGCCTAAGCAAGAAAAACACTTGTTTGTGCAATAAAAACACTTTGTTGGTATAAAGCCCAAAAAACACAGCAAAAAATTGTAGGCCATCAAGTCTCTTTATTTTGTGAAGACATTTAGTTGATTTTCCTTTGGTCTTTGTTATCTTTGACTCCGTATTTCATCTGATAGCAAATCTGAACTATCCTTTTGCCGACACCCTTCAACAGGCCTGTGACTGTCATTCATTGCAGTAAAGGTTGTGATCTGTAAACTCTACACTGCAGTAGAGCTGCAACGATTAATTGATTAATGAATTAATCACCAACTATGTTAGATTTGTAAAGTATTTAGCACTCTTATCAACATGGGAGTGGGCAAATATGCTTGCTTTATGCAAATGTATGTATATATATATATATAATTATTACTGTAAATCAATTAACAACACAAAACAATGACAAATATTGTCCAGAAACCCTCAGGGGTACTGCATTTAGCATAAAAAATATGCTCAAATCATAACATGGCAATAACAGCTGTCAGTGTGTCAGTGTGCTGACCTGATTATGACTCGCCTTAAACTGCATGTGATTATCATAAAGTGGGCATGTCTGTAAAGGGGAGACTCGTGGGTACCCATAAAACCCATTTTCATTCACATTTCTTGAGGTCAGAGGTCAAGGGACCCCTTTGAAAATGGCCATGACAGTTTTTCCTCACCAGCATGTAGCATAAGTTTGGGGTGTTATTTAGGCTCCTCCGCGTCAAGGTAGTATGACACGGTACCAATGGATTCCTTAGGTTTTCTAGTTTCATATGATGTCAGTATCTTCACTCTAGTTTTAAAACTGAAGCTGCTACAGCCTCCAAAATATCGATTTTGCAAGTTGCGTTAATGCGTTCAAAAAATGAATGGCGTTAAAACTATTTTGCGTTAATGCGTTGTTATTGCGTTAAATTTGACAGCCCTAAAAAAGTCAAAATTCTCTGATTTCAGCTTCTTAAATGTGAATATTTTCTGGTTTCTTTACTCCTCTATGACAGTAAACTGAATGTCCTTTGAGTTGTGGACAAAACATAACATTTGAGGACGTCATCTTGGGCTTTGGGAAACATTATTGACATTTTTCACCATTTTCTGACATTTTATAGACCAAACAACTAATCGATTAATTGCCAAAAAATAAACGTCAATGAAAATAATCGTTAGTTGCAGCCTTACACTGCAGACGAGTACTTGAGGAGCAGCCTAGTATCTTGTGCCTAGTTATAACTTTATGTTTTCGAGGGACATCAAAACAGAGCAGTACGATAGAGTCATCTTGACCAGGACAGACTCCCATATGTGCTGGATCCCTGCCTGCAGTCTGTTGGCTGAACCCTCCCAGTGCAGATTCATTAGCAGGCTGAATGCCACAGTGATTTACAGCTACTGCAGCTACAGCTGCACCGCAGCAACCCGACCAAGGATAATTTTGCTTCTTCCACTTTACCTCATTTGCCACAGTGAAAAGACACACTGAAGGGTTACTGAGCTGCTCCGTACTGCAGTCGCTGTGCCAGATAGTGCACCACTTCCTTTCTCTTACTTGGTTCACAGTTCCCTGAGAGACAGCAGCTAACTTGATTATAATTATGGAGCAAACATTTCAGGATGTATATCATGGATGGCATTTAGAACGTACACCATCAAGTTAGAGTGGATTGGTATCTGACATACAGACGTAACATAGCACCATTAAAAAGGCAACTCATGCAATATTGATATGGAGAATAACCTGTCTGTGAGAGATAAGACCAGGCTTGTAGTGATGTCCAAATTGGTGTGCGTGCGTGTGTGTGTTAATCTCTTTGTGCATGTGTCCAAGCAATTGGTTTGGGAGAAACTGGGGGTGCAAATTGTTTGGTATCTTTACAGTGCCAGATCTTTGTAGAATAAATGTGAGGTATTTTAGTTTTGAAGCTGTTTTTGCTCATTTTCAAGTGATGTCTCTGTTAATTTCATGGTCAGCAGGGCACAGCTTAGGAAATATATCAATGGATATTCCAGCGTGTGTTACTTTTAAGAACAGTTAAGTGTGATGCAGCCTGTGTCCAGAATACATTCAGCCACTATAAAAAAGCGTGATGCAATGCTCTAGTTATGATTTAATTATGATGAACGATGTCTGCTGCGTAGTACCAGATGCTTTAATGGTGCTTCGTGCACTGGCACCAAACTACAGCTGTAGCTTCAGTTCCATTTTGTGTAACTATGTAGTAGGGCTGAGCGATTTTGATAAAATATCTAATTGCAATTCATTTGACTGATATTGCAATTGCGATTATGATTTGCGTCATTACAGGGAATGATCATTTTTACATCATTATTCTTATTTTCAAAGAAAATCTGTACCAAACAAAGACGTTTTCTTAAGTCTGTAGAATATGATGTGTAGGTCAGGACATCTCTGCAGCATCACAATATTTAATTTAAAATGGTATTCTGACACATATTTGGCCTTTAACAAATATTGTGCCTCCTGCGATTTGAATATCGCAGTAGGCCATATTAAGATTTTGATCAAATTTAGATTAATTGTGCAGCCCTACTATGTAGTTGAACATCGTATCCTCATACAACGGTTCGTATGATATCTTACGAAAAGTTATTCCTCAATTTTTTTCGTGCATTTTCCTACAAATGTCCAGCAACACTAGGCACATGTGTCAATTTCCACTCCAGTCTTTTCAAAATAAACTTACATCTTCACAGGAAACAACAAAACTACTTTGTTAGGTTTATGCAACAAAATCTACTTAGGTTTAGGAAAAGATTGTGGTTTGGGTGAAAATAACACCGGAAGTGGCGTGACTTATGTACGGAAGTTATGTGACAAATAAATAAATGTTGACTTTTGGTTTCACACAAGGTGCGAACACTGGTCTCCTGGGCGAAAGTCTGGTGTTTTTTGACCTACCCGTTCACCCTGACCTCGTCTCTTCGTGGCGTTTGTCGCTCTTTATATTTCCTGGTTCACAATTACGTCGATTACATACGAAGTGATTTCGTGGGATATATACTGTATATGATTTACACTGCATTGCTTTTCGTAGGTGTAGTTACGAACGGTGTATGAGAACAGCCTGAGTTGAACCGTGGCTGCTCTCAGGAGTTCTGAGGGTAAAAGGTCAAAGGTTAAACTATATCTCTTTGGTCTTGGTTTATTTGAACACAGCAGTCCATTCCCTGCTCCTGTCAGGTTGACAAGTCCAGCTGGTGGAAGTCAGCATGCACGACACCGACAGATTAGCTGGTTTGCAGTTTGTTTTTCAGATCTTGTCAAACCCTTCATTGACGCTGCTATCCTGTGCTCCGCTGTGCTCCGGTCTGGCCCCTGTGTCTGCGCAGCTGTGCATTATCAAATGTTGGCAGTGTGTCCGCTCACAAAAAAAAAACTTGCTAAATGATGTGCAGATCAGCGCCGTAGCATATTGAAGCCCTGCTTGAAGACGGGGGCAAAACGAATTTGAATGGCAAAGCTGGCTGCATGTGCCCACGCTAGCCTTGTCTTTTGAAACTGTTTGGCTTCTTCTCCTCTTCCTCGGCTGTTTCATTGATAAGCAGCAGGCTGGCAGTGTGGAGGGGATTAAAGGTCTTCACAGAGCCGAGTCCTGGTTTGATAAATACACACTTCCTTCTGGAAATCCTGGCTCAGACACATCAGAGGCCCTGGGTGATTAGATGGTGGCATCCAGTTCGGCCGTGACTAAAGCACTGTTCTATACAGTATAATGCTGACATGTTCAGGGCATGCACATTATAAAGACAGCTTGCCATCAGTTTATCCTTGAATCAAAAGGATTATTGCAATATTCTCCAACCATACACTCTTTCTTTGTTTCTCTTTTCACTTCCGCTGTCTGATCTTCTTCATGCTCCTCCATGCACTCACGGATTATACTGCATGTCTGCCTCACAGAGACACTGATGCAGTGCAGAACTTGTAAAAAAAACCATGGAGACTGCCAGGCAGCGCTTTGCAGGATGAGACAGATGTAATAGGATGCCAGAAAGCTGCACTCGTCTCTCCTCCTCTTCCTTCTCACTTCTCTAGAGACTCTCAGAGCTCATTGTTTGCCTTCTGCATGTTAATGATATCCTGTGTATAAATACCGAGGGCACGGAGCCATCCGAAAGCAACCCTTTTTGAAGGCCTCTAGATTAATTGACCCACAGGCTCTCGACTGATACTCAGCCCTTTTGCAGGAAATAAGTGAGCAGAAGTGGGTACAGAGTAGAGATGAATGAGTTTTGCCGCATGCTGAAGTCGATCCTTTGTGACGGAGGCCTCTGTATAAGAGCCAGTATAGAGAAGGTAGCATCTCTTTCCCATAAAACAAGTGGAGGAGCTACATTCATTACTGTGTTAAAACGCTCCCAGAGATGCTGCTGGTACACCGGCCTAATTACCGACCTTCTGCTCCTAATTCCTGTGAAATGAGGACAGCGACTGGGAAAAACAGGTCTTGTGTCCTGTCTGTTTCTCTCTTCAAGGCTTTAACCCTGAGCATTAAGAATATATAAATTATATAAATATAAATTCCAATATCATCAGTGTAGCCTGAAAAGTAAATAACCTGGAACTCCAGTCGAGTGAAACACCTCATAATCTAAAAGGAAAGGTAACTTTAGAGGATGGAAAAGAGGTGCTGCATCACGGCCGGTATGAGGAAAGTAACATGAGTAACATTTCTTGAACATTTAAGCGTGTAAACATGTTCTAGTACAAACCTGAAATACAAGTATGAAAGTATGAACCTGAAAAAGAGCATAATAGGTCCTCTTTAAACAGCAGATTTAGCAGCAATATTTACATCGGGGACTACAGGTCCACAAGCACTTTCAACCGTCAGAGGAGGGCCGAGGATTTACCTGAACAGTGTTCGGGTGGAAAGCTAAGAAGTATAATAAAAAGGGACTAAATGGGACCCTGGTTGTGCTTGGGGATGTGATGAAGCATCTCTGACCACTTTTAGGGATTAGCAGAGAGTAGAGGTGCTCGTCTCTAAACCTCTCAACCACGAACTGCAATTATACACCGAGGAGCTGCGTCCCTTACAGGCAGATAGGTCAGTCAAGCACAACTGGTACAAAATGAGGGATGGTGACTGAGGAGGTAGAAATAGGCCATCCCAGAGGAGCGAAGGAGAACATGCTCTACACCGGGTCCTCTATTGTTAGTAAAACCTAAATCCTGCCAATCTTTTGCATATAGTCTGTCGGTCGGGTTCATCTCAGTTTGATACATCGATTTAATGTTCAATTTAATCATTTTATTATTGCCTCTCGATTGCAAGGCTGAAATGTGGCGTGAATTTATGGCTGGATTATCTCGGCTCTTTCACTATTACATTTCTGTAATGGCAAATTAACTGACTTGCTTTTCAGCCAAAGTGTATCTCGCCATTCCCAATCTAACGTTGAAGAAGCAGGCCCAGTAATAAATGGATGGATTGAGTTTTTCTACACATGCCATGCTGTTTTCTGCCCCTCAGAGAACAATGTGCTGGTGTTAGTGTGCTGTCGGCCTGATGGGAGTGCGTTTAGGGGCAGAGTTAAGTAAAGGAATAATGGGGAAGGCACTGTGGAGTAGCTGGATATCAACTTCATTAGATGTGATTAGCATTATGGAAGCTCTCTGAAGGAGGGCTCTTTGATGTTGCTGCTCATCTCTGTTTTCTGCTCCACAGTGAAACCCTATCCCCCACCCCACTCTCTGGCTATCTCCCTCCTTTGCTCCCATTCCCCCTCTCTCTCTCTCTCTCTCTTTGTCTCCTCCACATGGTCGGTTGATTGATTAATGCTCAGATAGGATCCAGACATGGGTATAGGGTTTGAAGGGATTGTGTGTGTGTGTCTGGTTCGATGTGCCTCTGTCTTTCTATTTGAAATCACCCGAGGCGGAGACAGTTTAAACTGATTATGCAGCAATCAGGGCCCATGACTCTCACCATCATTATGGTCACGACCAGCATCATACATTTACAACAAGTTGATGCCTTACTAGACCGTAGCATTGTTTGGAGTGTGGTGGAAGACAGATCGGAAATGATGGAGTGAGGGATGAAGACATTCACCAGAGAAGGAAACATTGTGGTATTTATGCTTTCAGCGGATCATATCCGTAGCTATATTGTTTACAATAACTTCAAAATGCTTTCATCTTTAGCCAAACAGTATTATGTAAAACACCATAGTGCAGTCTTGTTTTGGATATATTCACCTGTTATTGCTGTTCGTCCAATAATCATTTAATTATTGGAAAATAAATCATTCCTTATATTTTTAGTGGCATGGCTCTAGGGACGGCAGTGTTGGTTGGTTGGACAGCCGGTCCACCACTTTCGTCTGGACTGAAATATCTCAACAATTATGAAATTTTGTACAGAAATTCAGGTCCCCTGAAGATCAAACCCTTCTGATTTTGACGATCCTCTGACTTTTCCTCCAGCACCACCATGAGGTTGTCATTTTAGTTCTTCGGTGAATGTCTCAACAACTATTGGATGGATTGTCATGACCTTTGATAAAGACACTCATCACCCCCACAGGATGAATTGTAATAACTCTAGTGATCCCCTAATGTTTCATTTAGCACCACCATCAGGTCAAAATGTGACTTTCTCTAATACTTCGGTTAAACTAAATACCTGCAAAACTAATGACATTCCCATCAGCCTTTGCTGTAATACATGCTAACTAGAGTTGTTCCAATACCGATACCAGTATCGGAAAGGCCTCCAATACACCCTAAAATACTGGATAGTTAGTTAGAAACTTTATTGTCTTTGGGTTCACCACAATCAACATGAATTACAAATAAGACAATAGTAAGAAACATTAAAAACACTGGAAGAGCTTGAGGATCAAATACAGTTCAGTAGGCCTGTTACCAATGTACAATGTGCAAATTCTGCAAACATGAGACAAATGTGAAAATCCATATCGGATCGGGTATCGGCGACTAATCGAGTCTATGCACCGATACCGTTATCATATCATTTACTTTTACACAGGAACAACAACAACAAAATGTGTTGCTCGCTACCCGATCCGTGCATCCGGCCCGATCGGTACTGCACATGTGCAACTTTTAACAGAGACGAGGAAGAAGCGAGATTGCTCACTCGTTAGTTACTTTCATCATGAGCTCTGGGACAAAACGAATGCTGCATCTGAAATCGATGATAAAAGTAGCTAACGAGTGAGCTAATGAGTGTGACCTCTTTCATCTTTCTCATCTCTATTGGGAGTTGCACATGCGCAGTACCGATCGGCGGGTGCTAGCGGAGAGTGTAGAAAAATGTCAGCAATTTGGCAATATTTTACACTGGGAAATCTGTCACACTAGATAATAAAAGAAAGTTCTATGGCATTCATTCGCTGTATGTATTTGTTCAGGTTTTACAAAGGGTTTAACCTGAGCCAGCTTAAACCCTGAGGTTTAAAATGGAAAAAAATGGTATCAGAACATCTCTAAACACACTATACTAAGATGGTAACCATGGTAACCATTACACTTGCTACACATCTGCATCCTAGCCCTGTCATTGTGAGCATGTTAGCACGCTGATGTTAAGCTCAAATCATTACTGTGTCTAAATATAGCCTCACAGATTGTTAGCTTGGCTGGAGACTCCTAGACCTGTTTAAACTGGGATTATGTTACATAAAACTGAAAATTTAGAGCAAATGACCATTAAAATACATTACCACCTGTCCATATTATGACATTCTAACAGTCCTGCATTTCCCTGTTTTTCAGGAAAGACCAACACCTGCTGTCCTCTGTAAACTGCTGGTACCTGGTGCTGAACCAGACGAGGCGAGAGAGCCGTGATCATGCCACCCTCAGCGACATCTACACCAACAATGTCATCGTCCGCTTGGCCCAGGTCAGCGAAGACATCATCCGCCTGTTCAAAAAGGTCAGTGAGACTATCATCCTTCCCTCTTTTTTTACTGCTACTCCCTTATCACCAGTGCATAAAATGCCAGAGTTAGAAGGACAATACAAATACCAAGCAATTTGCTTGGAGCTTTCATTTTCTGAAAAAAATGTTTTTATCTCTCCATTATTGTAAACTTTGGGCCTTGTTGTCAGGCCTTGGTGTTGCTATGAACTTGCAATTTGCAGCAACTAAAATGAAAGCTACGTCTACGCACATGGATTTAGTAGAAGGTGTATGAGTTTGGTCTGGCCTGCCAAGCAGCATGCGGAAAAGTAAAGCGGAGCACCCCTTGCCCAACACCCTGCAGCCCCTACAGGAGTGTGAGCAACATCTGGCTCACTGTCAGCACATAGCAGAGATGACTGAGGTCTTATCCAAACATCAGAACCCTGTTTTCACCTTGCAGGCCTTCCTGTAGGTGAGCTGCACTCTGCTTACTAGGCTCCATTCAGACATTACTCTGTGTGTGTGTATGTGTATGTGTATGTGTATGTGTGTGTGTGTGTGTGTGTGTGTGTGTGTGCGTGTAGACATATGCGTGTGTGTGTATGTATACTTGTGTGGATGGCAGCCAGGCCAGTGTTTGTCAGAAACTGTGCCAGAGCTGAAAAGGGAGAAACACTCCGTCCTTTTTGAGTCATATGCCCTCAGGTAGCTTTTTCTATATTTGAAAGTATGAATGGGTTTCTCTGCTGCTGCTTGCTGGCAGACATTATGGCAGGCAATAAATAATGCATCAAAGACGTCCTGCAGAAAATTAAAAATGTTAAACAGAAATGAATGAAAGCGCTTTGGATGACTGACTGTTGGACATGACAAGGTGATCAAGGACAAAACGGGCAGCTGTCGACAAAAACTTGATCAATAGATCGTTTAGCATATGAAAGACAAACACATCTGTGACTTATAGAGGGAATGTATCACATTAATGATACATAGGAGGGATGAATGTGAATGTGAATGTAGGCACCGTTTCTGTTTCCATGACAATCTCAATCTCAATATAGATAAATTGCAAAGAGAATATATTAAAGGGTAACTTCGGTATTTTTCAACCTGGACCCTATTTTTCCCATGTTTTGTGTCTAATAGGGCAAACATTTCTGAAATTGGTTTAGTACTGAGGGAGAACGCTGTAGACAGCAGTCATGAAATGAGCTGTGGGGCAAGTGAGCAGCGTCAATGTAACGTTACGTCCACTAAAAGTGATTGTTTTTGCCACTGACAGGCTCAGATTGTTATTATATGTGTCTGACAACATTATGGAAAGGACCCTACAAAGAAATAAAACCTTTTTCTCACTTTTCGCTTGATCCAATCTGTTTGTTATTGTGTCCAAGTCCCGCTCAGGGAGAAGTATCGTTGTGAAATCTGAATATCCGTATCCTCTGGCTCAAGTAAATACGGCTGGCAATCGAATTCAAAGACCTCATCCACATTGTCGAAATCATCTAAATATTCAGCCATGACATTGAAAATCTTTTAGATAACACTAAGCTATACTTTCTGTACTCCAACACAACAGACTCTTCGTGGCTCAAACTCGCGTTTCCATCATGGAGGTATTTTTACACTGTTGTCTTCCAGCAACACGTCACAACGAGACTTCTCCTTGAGCGAGACTCTTTCCATAATGTTGTCAGACACTTATAATAACAATCAGAGCCTGTTATGGCAAAAACCAGCACTTTCAGTGGAAGTAAATGAAGGTGCCAGCTTGCCCCAATAGCACCATATTGCAGCCCGTGAGCAGCTGCTGTCTACAGCGCTCTCCCTCATTACTGGACCAATTTCAGAAATTGTTGTCCCTATTAGTCAGTTAGACACAAAAACATGGGAAAATAGTGTCCGGGTTGAAAAATACCAAAGTTACCCTTTAATACATAAACTACAGCAGTTTCAACTCTGCTACTTTTTGCCTTTTAATAGAGGGAAGACTTTAAGGATGTATACTAACAGGCGTTCCTATAAGGGCTGTTACAATACGACCCGCCACATCTCTTACAGTGTGTTGCATCACATTCGCTGGTTGAATCCTCCCTGAGCCTCTGCAGTACATGGTGCAGTCTGTCTCACTTCAGAGCCACTGATGCATACCGATGCCATTCACCAGCAGCCGGAGCCCTCGGAGGATATTCCCCATTTATCCCACTCAGTCCAATGCTTGTTTGAGCAGGACTTAATGCCTGCACTCCAGTAACAAACAAAGTCAAAACATCAAATCCCTTCTGTATCACTGAAGTGATTTTGTTTAATCTCTTCTGGGTACATTTCATTATCTACTAGTTTAGAGCTGTCGGAGCAAGATTTCTTTTGATGAGTTTTTCCCTCTTTGATGATTAGTTAAGTCTCTGACTCACCAGTAGCAAGTTTGTTCAAGTATAGTTAGCCGAGCAGGATGTGGATTGTGTATTGGGGGTAGGTGTGGTTTGATTGTGTGTGTGAATAGCGTGAATACTTGCCCTGTCACTGTTCAGTCAGTCATTGTCCATAAAGGTGCAGTGTGGTTTTCTTTCAACACAGCACCTGATCTGACAGAAAAATGATACTCATAATGATTCATATGTGGAATGACTATTATGCATCTTGCTGACTCACCATGATGGACCCGAATTAATGAGTCAGCACTGTTAAAAGAAGCCTCTAAGAAAGGTAGAGAGAGCACAGAACGTTTTCTTCTATTTTAAATGTTATTGCCATATTTAAATGCATGTGACACACTGCAGACTTTAGTATGCAGCACGCGAGACATCAGCTATTGTTATATGCATACCAACAGCCCACCCATCTAACATAATTAGCTGTATGCATCAATCTCCAACTGACAAGTGTCATTGTTTCGCTCATGAACATGGCGTTAATTTTATCGACCTTTTCACTTTCAGCAGTTTTTCCTTTCCTGTCCATCACCTGTAAAGACCCTGAAGATCCGACTTTTGTTTTGCCAAATGCAGTGTGTTTCAGATTACTAAGTCTCACTCATTACAGCAACCAGGCTTTGTGAAAGATTTTAGTTTGCAGCCACTAAAATTTCTTGCGATTACTTGCTCAGCATTAATAATTAAGTTTTAGGGGTGGACTTTGGTTCCATGGTGGCCTGTTTTTTTATTTTTTATTTTTTTATTTGCCATCTTAAAGGGACTCTTCTCCCTTACTCATGGTCATAGACTGACATGAAGTGGACATGGCGTCACCGATTGGTTTGTGGACTGCCGTTTTGAGTTCAGCATTTTGGCCGTCGCCATCTTGGCTTTTTATAACCAGAAGTGACATGAGAAGGTGGAGCTAAGTGCAGCAGAACGCTGAATAAGACATTTTAAGTGATGAAAATGTTACAATTAACTTTCATGAACTGAAAACACACTGTGAAAGGTTTAAAGTTGTAAGACGAAAACACGCACAACTCCCAGACCGGACAACGCTGTGGTAGCGACCTGTCAATCACAAGGTAGCTACGCCCTAAAGTTTACCCTGCTTTATTGTCTATTTGACTCTGAATGAAACCATAATTTACTAAATGAACATAATGCTGTATTGAAGAAGACTTGAAACGAGCGATTGAGACAAATAAACTCATTTTTACAATTTTTATGAGGTAATAAATCAAGTGAGAAGTAGGGTCATTTTTTCATAGACTTCTATACAATCACACTTCTTTTTGCAACCAGAGGAGTTGCCCCCTGCTGGCTATTAGAAAGAATGCAGGTTTAAGACACTTCAGCATTGGCTTCACTTTTCAGACCCAGAGGTTGCCCTCTGCTCATGGTGCAGTCAGACCAGAATCCGCTTGGCAAATTATACTTGTTCTACAACATGTTACTGTCGGTAACCTCCGTTACTGTGCCTTGCACTCACTACAGACAATCAGCATCCCTTCTCCTCTGCTGCTTGTATTAGTTTGTCGTGCAACAATAAAACAAACAGTATACCAACACTATCATACTATAGACGTGGTGACACCTTCAGGCACACACAATAAAACAAAAAATGAATTTTTGCTGCAGTGACAACCCACTGACATGAGAATACACAATTAGATGGAATCTGAGCTGCTGCAGCTGGATGGAGAGCCCTGGAACATATGGTGGAGGATGTAGACATCACACTTAATGACTAATGCATGCAGGGATAAGGTTGAAAATGGGCAAACGCTGCATAATTTTCCTTCATGTCTCTCCAAATTATAATCTTAAGTGATAGGAATTTTTGCTGAACTTTATGTTTATAGTACATGTACATGTTTTGTAGAAACTTAGTCTACATTTTGAGTAAAAATCTACTGTAAATATCTACTCAAATTTACCAGAACAAACTGTGATGACCTCAGTGTTGTGATGCAAAAACTGTAAGTTTCATGATCCCACCACTACATTAAAGACAAATTAAGAAGACTAATTATAGTCACACTGTAGAGAGTAGCTCAACCAGCGTACTATTTGTGATTGGACTGACATGGGTTTTTTGCATCACCCTCTCTCAAACATAACATATATGTAACACATTCTATAGCTCGGTAAGGTTAGGAGAGGTGTTACTTCTGCTTCTTTGAATGTGTCAGACCATCCGACTGAGAAATGCTGGTGCTGCTGGTGCATTTTCTCACCTCGGCGTCTTCAAATAACGTCTTTTCTCTCCCACACAGACAGACATTATTATATTCACTCTTTAATTTATTTCTCCCTCCAGTCCAGGTGTGTTTCCCATGTTTTTGATCACAAAGCATGCTGAAAGGTGCAGGTGCATAATAACTGTGCAGCTCTATGAGGTGTTCACTGACTCTCTGACAGTTTCTTCCAAAGAAAACATATTAAATTGGTGGCAGAAGGAAATGATGGCTTAAGCCAATCTTTTCCTTATTAATATGAGATATGAAACGGGAAATGGGGCTTGTTGTTCCTCTTGATGCATTATTGATTTTTATTTATCTTTGTAGAGCGCAGTGAAACATCAATAGAGAGCGTTTTCCCTTGTCAGAGGATGTCACACATTGTCTTCACCCCTTGACGTACTTCAGACACGCACACACTCACTTCACAAATGCACACGCACACACACACACACACACACACACACACACACACACACACACACACACACACACACACACATATGAAATTGAGACTTTTCAAAAGGTGCAAAAATCACAGGAAATTAAATGTGGCGTTCACAGTTACATGTTGCTGCAGTAAATAAATGTGTCAAGTAAATTTGTACATTAGAGGTACTACTGAGAAATCGAAAGCCCAACAACACTGTGATTGCTTGTGCATTGTACAATAGGTTTGTGAGCCTCGTTATTATTTTTAATTTATTAAAGCAGCGGCCTCCATATTTTCATTAATTTCCTCATGCAGCCTGTTTCATGTGAGTAACGTGAGTGCAAAACCGTGGTAACGCCGTTCGCCTTGCTCAGAGGCCATCCTCACCATATTAACACTACTTTAGGAGCAACGGAAGTTGGCCCCTTAGCCCCCCCACTTCCGGTGCCCATGCAACATGGTGGACTATGGGAAGAGGATCCGCTCCCTATGTAGATATGAAGGGATCATTCTAAGCTAACGAAAACACAACAATTCTTAGTTTCAGGTGATTATACACTAATGAAAACAAAGCTATGCTGATAGATCCCCCTAAATGTTACACACTGTTCCTTTTAATAGAACATCTATGACAAAAAAACAAATGTTTACAGTCTGGACATGTGGGGCTGTGAAACTGTAACATGTCAAAAATCCAAATTGTTGGAAGAAGAAAGGCCTAATGACGGGTTTATCTTTTTGGTGAGCATTTAAGTGCCAGTCATTCATTTCAGAGGCAGCGTTTCACAAACTCAGGTGTTGTGGTGAAGTGTAAATTCTGACCTGACACTGGCGCTAGATGAAAAGTCGGGTAATAACTAGAGTCATTAGGACTCACCCTCTGACGTCCTTGAATATCTGAACCAAATTTGGTGGCCATCCATCCAGTCGCTGTCGAGATACTTCGCCATGACTCACCAAAGTCACCGTGTCAGCATAACCGGCCGAGTTTGTCGGGTCACAGCTGAAGGCTCAAACATCATTTGTTGTCTCATCCCTGTTTTTTCTGCTCGGTATGTTTCAGAGCAAGGACATTGGGATCCAGATGCACGAGGAGCTGGTGAAGGTGACGAATGAACTCTACACTGTAAGTAATACACTGTGTCTCCTGCAGATCGATGCCTCACACCTTATCTCATCACTGAGCTCATCCACTTCTTTCTCCTCTATCTGGCTTTCTGACATTTTATTTCATGTTCTTTCTTTTTTATTCTCTTTTATTACCGGTCTACTGGTCTTTCTTCTCGTGATTGAACGTGACTTTTCTTTTTAACTTGCACACTAAGTAGATAAGTCCCACTTTCACTACCATGCTGGTTGTGTTGAAAACTGGAAGCAACCAGCACCAGAGTACTGGATTTATTCTAATTGCCAGTTTATTAGGTATATCTAGCTAAAACTAATGCAGTCAAATGCAACAGCCATGAAATAAATCCTACCGTCATGAAGGCTATAACGTTGTGTTGAACCAATCTCATGTATTGTGTTATACTGAGAGGAGAAGCTCACGAGAATGTGCTCCATAAAGAATTTGAAATTGACGTTGTATTATAAGGCTGGGCAATATGGCCAAAGTATCCCATCCCGATACAGGTCATGTCATATTTCGATGACGATATACTGTATATCATGATATAACATGTTTTAATAAATAGTCTTAATGAAATAAGCGCATGGTAAAGCCTATTTTTGTATATATATATGCTCAAATCATAACATGGCAAACTCAAGCCCAACCGGCAACAACAGCTGTCAGTGTGTCAGTGTGCTGACTTGACTATGACTTGCCCCAAACTGCATGTGATTATCATAAAGTGGGCATGTCTGTCAATGGGAGAATCGTGGGTACCCATAGAATCCGTTTTCATTCATATATCTTGAGGTCAGAGGTCAAGGGACCCCTTTGAAAATGGCCATGATGGTTTTTCCTCATGAAAATGTAACACAGGTTTGGAGTGTTATTTAGCTTCTTCCACGTCAAGCTAGTATGACACGGTTGGTACCAATGGAATTTTGTAGTTTCATATGATGCCAGTATCTTCACTTTAGCTTTAAAACTGAGCCCGATACAACCTCGGAAAGACTGATTGCGTTAATGCGTTAAAGAAATTAGTGACGTTGAAACAAATTTGCGTAAACGTGTTATCGTGTTAACTTTTACAGCCCTAATTCAAATATCTTGATATATGATTTCACCACGATACAACTCCATTGATAAATGGTTATATTGAGTTATTGCCCAGCCCTATTGTATTATAGAGATTTTTAAAATGTATTCTATTCCTGTTTAGTACAAATGGGGTTATGATGATGATGATGATGATTGATGATGATAAGTGAGAGAAAGAGTGGGGCTGTTGTGAGTGATGAAATACGTTTCTCTCCAAGTCGGACAGTTTCTGGGCTCGAATCACTTTCACATCTGGTGGTTCCTCCAGCTCTGGTCCTGTTCAGGGTTCACATCACTGGTTGCCTCTGTGGAATACCTGCCTGTCTTAATACACGACTGTATTATTTCTTAGACTGTGTTTGCATAATGTTTGTTGAGAGGTACAGAGCTTTTGAGGAGAAATAATAAGCAGATTGCATAATGTGTATCTTGTTTCCATAACAATGGACTCTGTCATTCATTTTAGGTCTCCTGTTCCTGCTCAGTTGCTTTGTTGTATCGCGTGTCACCACTTCGCTTTTTCTCTTTGGACAGTCAGTTACTATAATAACCAGTTTCTCTACTGGTACAATATGTTCTCTTTAGCTTTGTTGTTGTTGTTGTGCTGAAACTGTGTCCTGCTTTATGTTGATTTACTGGTTGAGAAAAAGTTAGTACATATCATTCACTTCTCTAAAAAACAGATTTTTTCTCTCAGCTTTCGCACAACACAAACCGCCACGAACAGATTTTTTTCAGCGACCAACTCTTGGGCATCATGCAGCTGCTTCCCATACATTTTATTATAAAAAAGGTGTTGAATGAATGTATGGATGGACGTTTCCGGTCATACTTTATAGTCTAGATGTTTGGTTTTCAAAAATCAGTATAACACAATTAGAGGGCATGTATTAAAGACACTACGTCTCATAAGACCACATTTTGTCAGTTGTATTTTAAATGGGGTGTCGCCGAGGCAAAATCCTTGTATGTAAAAACCTGCTTGGCAATAAACCAGATTCTGATTTAGCAGACTTTGTTGTTACAACACTGTCAGATAACATAAGCAATAATCTTACATACTTACTAAATTTATCTACTCAACATTGTTGTACCTGCAATGTCTTCACTATTTCTACAACCATTTACAGTATGTATTCTACAATAATTGGTAAGAACTGAAGAACTGAATTGTTAATAATAGGATTTCCTGCAGGAAACCCTGCAGATAGATGGACGTATGTCAGGGATTAGGACGTACTGTATTGGTGCTGCACTGAGCGCTCTGGGATGAGTTCTTCTTTGAGGGAGGCTTAGTGCCCAAAAACTGGACAAGCTCCAGGCAACTTCAGCAATCTTCTGCCCCCCGAGGTGAAACAGAAGAGATGGCAGAGATGCCTTATATGACTTATTCATCTGTGCAATGTGACGAGAGTCAAACTACCAAAGGGCAGCGCTGGCAACTCTCCCTGATCTCACCATCTGTACAGTTGGCTGCTGCCACAGATCAGTTTTATGGAGAGCAAGTGATAATCAAAAGTGCATGCATATTCATATGCGTTTTAAAATGACTGTGTTATTGGTCAAATTCTACATTTATTATTCTACACTTTATATTGTTATGTTAAATAGGACATATTATGCTTTTGTGCTTTTCTCATTCCTTTAGTGTGTTACATATTTTTTTGTGCATGTAAAAGGTTTGCAAAGTCCAAAGTCCACGCCAAAGAGAGTCACTCTCCCCCACAGAAACACTGATCCTGAACTGTCTGAAAGGCCTTGATTGAAGTCCTGCCTTTTCTTCTGTAACGTGGTGATGTCACCAAGTAACACCTTTGCATAATACCTGCTTAGCGGGTAGTTTGCCACACCCTCAAACGAAGCTATTTAGGTTCGGTTGACAGACCAATCAGAGCAGACTGAGCTTTTCATGAAGAGAGGTGCTGCAGCACAGCCAGTATGTGAAAAATCAACCGTTTTTTTTTTTAACATTAAAGCATGTAAAGATATTCTAGTAGAAACCCAAAATACAAGTTTGAACCTCAAATAAGCATAACAGGTCCTCTTTAATAAATTGAAATGCAATTATAGTTTTTCAAGGTTATGCCTGCCAGCCATCTCCAGTTTGGTTTCCAGTGTCAGGGTGTATTTCAGGTTCATTGAAACACATGGAAATATATCATTTTTCTATAACTTAATACTTTTTTTTTTTTTACTAAACATCTGTTTCACCCATTCCCCCCTCCTCTCCGGCTGAGGACAATGCTGCATAATAAAACTCAGATGGTCCCTCTTCATCTCATGCTCTACTTGGCCTCAGCTGCAGTCTGGCTGAAAATGTAAAATCCAAACGTAGACGCGTTCTTTATGAACAGGAGGATTGTGGGAGTTGTGGGAACCTTCACAGCTAAGGTGGGGAATTGATAATTGTTGCAACAACATAAATATCACTTCCTATAAAATTAACAATTTCATGCTAGACAATAAAACACATTTTCACACTTAGTCTTTGTTTTCTCTCTCTAACTATCCATCACATTATGACCATAGGTGAAGGGAGTCCCCTGCTTTGGTATTTCTACACATGGGTCCTTCCTTTTTTTTTTTTTTTTTTAATGACATTTGCGTTTATTAATCTCAGTACAGAGGTGGGATGTCTTTATTTATTGTTCTCATAATGCTGCCATTGTGAAGCTCATTGGGACCAGCTGTATTAAAGACAAATGAAGCTGACTTGGCGTTATTTATATGAAAGCATTTCCCCAGTTGTCACCATAACCATTAGGTTGGGTTGCCATAACGTAAGACAAATGCACAGCCAGGCATAGAAGATATTTCACAAATGACCCTCCGGCAGCAGTAACGCTGTCTGTTGGAGGAAAAAAAAAAAAAAGGCATTGTTTTTCATGACTGCACCCTTGTTAATATTTGATTGTACAGAAATAGCTAAATCAATAGCGTGGCCACATGGTGATTGCCTTGTGGTATTTTCTAACAGTTTTCACTGGCTGCCAACATAACAAATTTTGCTGAAAGAAAACTGTGAAATCCCATTTGGATCCCTGGCTGCTCAGTGAGCAGTATAAGACTGTGGGCTGAAGCTATTGTTCAGATATTGTTTAAAGTATGACGCTGCTGCAGCACGAGTATCACTGAGAGTGAAGATCTTGTTGTCGTTGTTGTGGCTTGTCTTTAATTTAATAGCAAACCTGAAATGAGAAATAGGAGCAGAAGCCAGAATGTATGAAGAGCCACTGGTCACTTCCTGCTTTCAGCAACATATCCTCAGTTTTCTCAGCTTTTACCTGTTTTAATTTCCTGCCGCACTGACCTAATATCCCCACTGGGATCAATAAAGCTTATCTTATCTTTCTGATCCACCACCTTGTGTCTGATGTCTGCTCTTCAGTCCCATACACACTTATTCTTTTGTTAACAACAACACCGACAATCTCTGTCTCTCAGTTTTGGCTGCTGCTTCCATTCATTCATACATTTACTCATTTGTAGTTCATTCATTGTTTTCTCAGCAGTATTTAACAACATTTACTCACAGCTTGTTAGTGCTGAAAAAGAAATATCAAAATGTCATCGCTGCTGCATATTTGGGAAAAACACATCAGATTTTTATATTTCAGATTTTGAAATAACAAAAATCTGATTTATTTTTTGCAAAATTGATCTATTTTAACCTTCTCAAAAATCCATAATATCAAATTTTGGTATATTAAAAATATTTTCATACCTTATCAACTAGCTCCTAATGTTAATTTCTTGTCTATGTTTTATTGACTATTATTATAATAAGATAATACAATTTTGTTATGCCTTTTGGCATCATATTTTATTGATTTGTTTTTCTTTTTTGTTGTTCTTGCTCATACATTATTTGTTATGACAAATAATGTTTAGACTCTCTTGAAGTTGGCTTTTTCTGCAAACTTAGAGTTTTGGTTAGACTTTTGTGATACTTGTATTTTACTATGATATCGTTACAAGCCCCTTTTCACTCATGACAGTATGGCAGATTTTTCCAAGTGGTCAGAGAGGACAATATTTTAAGGGGAGACAATGAGGGAGTGCAACAAAGTCGGAGTGGAAACAGGGACATTGTGCTTAGTCAGGGACTTAAAGGGAGAGTTTGGTATGATAGATGACGGTCCCAGCCTGGAGAAACAGACAGGACCAACACCAGAGCAAAGCAATACAGTGCTGTGGACGGAGGCAACAGCAAAACATATTTCAGCCACCTAAAAGAAAGAACCACCTAAAAAAAACAATATCAAGTGTATATATATATTACAAAATACTGTATTTAGAATATTTTCGTCGGTTTACCTTGCCGTGAGACAGCTACATAGTATATGTTTCCGACGGGGAACTGAAGCTGTTATCTGTGCTCCGTAGAAAAGAGCAGCAATTTTACTAACTAACTAACTAGCTAACTAACCGATCGAGGCAGCGGTAGACCAGCAACCCCCGTGTTATGCAAGGTAAAATTACAGTATATTTCAATGAGTCTGGTGGCGTGGACGAGAGCATAGATGGATACGACGGCTTCAGTTCCGCGACAGAAAGGGCTGTCTGATGACAAGGTAAAGCATTGGAAATCTTCTAAATATAGTATACACTTAAACTGATGTTGATTTATTTTAAGGTGGCTAAAATATGTTTTGGTGCCGGCCCCGTCCAGAGCAGTACATTGCTTTATTACCGTGCAGTAACTCCTGCCTATTTCTCCAAGCTGGGGACGTGCCCACCGTCATCTACTGTAGGTAATACACTGACTATGGATAAGTACCTCATATCACCCCACTTCAAAACACCCAAACTATCCCCTTAAATCCCTGAAATATTTAGATGCATGACGAATAGAAGAAAATCTACTTCTTGCTTTGCATTCATTATGAAAAACCCAAGCCATTGTCTCACTGTTGGGTTTCTCTCACCAGCTTAGAGACTGCAGGAGTTAAATAACCCCAGGCTGTCGTCAGAGGACTCAACTATACACACACCTCCTGTAGACACAGCCGAAGCTCAGTCTTCCTGCAAATGAGTTTGTGTCTTTAGCTGCAGGTCCTGTAGTCATATGGTTCAAAGTTGGCTGGAAATATAGCACGTTTTCAGAAGAATTTGAAAGGAAACGGTTTGACAGCCTGGGGAGGAACAGAGTGTTAGCCTAGTTTCTCTCTTCGTGGAATAGCAACATCGACGTCGAGCTTTGTCACTCTGAGAATAGACTGGTGGCTTTTAATCTATCTATTTATTTTACTCTCAGGTGTTTGCCTTGCAGCTTTTTTGTCACTCTGTTGTTCTCGTGTTTCCAAGAGTTCCTGCAATGCCTGCGGAGGAGTACTATTTATTCACACAGCACACAGAGGGGAATAAATAGAGCCTCCTCAAGTGGTAAATATCACTGTCACAGGGTTGGAGGTCAGTGGTAGATTATAGTTGCGAGTGACCCGATGGCAAACATGTGATTTTTGATGAGCAGCTCCCATAGAGTTAAAAGGAACCCCACTGCTTAAGTTCAGCACCACGTGAGCATTACTTACTTGATCACAGGAAACAAATAAATTACTGTTTATGTTGACTGTCTAGCATCCCGAGGTGTTCATAGAACATCCTGAATGCTTGAGACGTTTGAAGACGCGGCTCCACATCTGGACGTTCCTTTACAAGGCTTAAGAATGGGCTTCCCAGAGGAGAGACTCTCTCAATGAGCATCTGGGATGAGTTAAAGACGCAGGATGCTTCTGTCTTGTCTAACGAGGGTTTTCTGTCACTACCGTCTTGTCATCGCCATGCTGCAGTGGGGCGTCGGCTGTCAAAAGTTTGAGCGTCTAAGTAGAGATCAGAGTGAAGAGGTAACTGCGGAGAATACAGAAAACAATGCCGTCACTCTGCTTCATAAAAGAGCTGAAAATTAACCAGTCTGGGGTGATGAAGAAGGGTTACTGTAGAAGGGATGTGGAGGCTGGGAAAGCCACAGTGAAGAGGGGGATGAGGGAGTGAGTTGAAGATTTGACAGCCAAGGCTACACCACGCACAATCCTGGGCCCCTGGATTCACTTAAAATATTCCACATGCAGTGACATCTGTGTTAACGCTGCATCGACGCCCAAAGTGATCCACCAGGCCACCATGAAAAAGCTCAAATCAAACCAGATTTTGGACACTGAGGGCCTTAAAAAAAGTGGCTTCTTATCTCCTTATTGTTGGTTGCATCTTGGAGGGAATATGGCTTTATCAACAACACTACAGTAATGCTGTTGTAAGTCAATGTACAGGTGTGGGTGGTTGTGTGTGAATGGGCATATGAGCACAAATGCACAAGCGTGTGTTCTCGTGGTTTCTCCTCCCTCCCGCTCCTGCTTCCTGACGGGGTGTGTCAAGATTGCTATGTTTTTTTTTCGTGTTTGGCCTACAAAGAAGCTTGATCTTTATCCCTTCTCAAGTCAATCCACCTGAAAGATTCTATGAGTGGTGTTATCCATGTCACGCCCACGGTGATGTCTTCAATTTGCTTGTTATGTCTGACCAACTATCCAAAACCCAAAGATATTTAATTTAATGTCATATATGACAATGAAAAGTAGCAAATCTTCACTTGTGAGAATATTTGGCATTTTTGCTTGAAAACTTACTAAAACAATTAATCGATTATCAAAATAGTTGCCGATTAATTTTCTGTCGACTGACTAAATGGTTCATCACCTTGTTGTTGCAGCTCTAATTGTGTATGAAGCACTGATATAAAACCTCTCCCACCTTTTAATATGGGGGCTACTGAATGCACTGTTGATAAAACCAGGGTATCCTCTGATTCATCACTTTTTCCAACATAGTTTGACAGCATCTGCGAAACATCTTTAAAAATCTTGTCAATTCAGCATATAATAACCTTTATTGTAAAATGTGATGATGATGATGATGATGATGATGATGATGATGATGATGATGATGATGATGATGAT